>JASDQU010587202.1:6214-49283 GCA_032191745.1 Picea mariana | reverse complement strand
GGTTATCTTTGAAATAAAAGACTTCCCTGGGTTGATAATTTATGTTTCACTTGGTTGTTTAAAATTAATTAAGCAATTATAGTGACCAACAGATGTAACCAATTAACTTGAGGGTTTGGGGAGTGAAGAAGCCAGTGAGAGCATTGAGGGAAATAATGGGTTTGACTTCGGGAGGCTCTAAGGGAGGGGTTATGTCAGTGATTTCAGGTGACTCAGACATAAGGGGAGTTTCAACATCCTCTTCTGAAATATCCTCAGAGATGGCCATAAAGAGATTTTGTTCCTTACACTTGTGGCCCAGGAAATATTTGTCATCACAATTATAACAAAGGCCTTTGAGTTGGCGTTCATCCATTTCATCCCTGGTCAATTTTTGGATCTTTAATGGGGCGGAGGGAGTAGTGGGAGTTACGGGTTTAGGGCGAGGGATAAAGGAGGGTTTTCTATTTTGAGAGGATACAACCTGTTGCACTTCTTTAGCTCTTTTAGTAGCCTCCACCCAACTCGAGAGTCGATCCATGAGGACATGGGCCCGAATATCCTCCTTGAGGCCACTGATAAAACAATCTCGAAAGAAAGCATCAGTGATGCCCTCTGTTCGAAAATATAGGTGCTTAAAGGAAGCTATGAAGTCTTCTATTGTTCCTCATTGTTTCAACTTTGTCAAACAACCCAAATGGTTGGTGTCTGTGTCAAAAAGTTCATAAAGCTCAGTCACAAATTGGGTCCAAGCAATAAACCCTTGACAGGAAGTTTTGCTCCATTGCCACCATTGCCAACGTTCTTGATCTAGATGGAGAACACCATACCAGAGTTTGGCCAAGTCATCTATAATGTCGTATAAAGAGAAATAATGTTCCATTTGGGTTACCCAACCAGTGGGGTCCAAGCCATCAAATTTGGTCACATCAACCCGCGGAAGGCGTAGGTCATGTTGAAAGTGATGGGGATGAAAGGTATGGGAATGGGAGGAATTTTCACCTTTAGTCTTTGGGGGTGCTTCAGAGAAATGGTCATATGTAGGGATCTTCAATTTGGTGCAGAGTGATGCAAAGACAGATTCAAGCTGGGTGGTCAGTTCTTGTTTGACTTCCTCCATTGAGGACTACATGGTTGTATTTATGGTAGCATTGATGGATGAATCGATGGAGGCAATAGTAGCACTGAGTTGTTTCACTTCTTTTTGGGTTTCAAGGAAACCAGATTGCAAGGTGTTGAAGCGAGATTCCAGGTCTTGGCTACGGGTATGGGCCATGAGGATGGGTGAACTGAAAAGGGGCGGGCGGGGTAAAAAATTTTGCTGAAAAATGATATGGATGAATGTGATGAGGGAAAAGAGATGAATCCAATGGAATAGGTCTCAAATAATGGTGAAAAAAATTCCAGTTTTTTTTTTTTTTTTAACACTTACGGAGTTATACTCCGGTCTGAAGAATAATGTACTGATGAAATCCCCAAATGCTTAACCAAAAAGAAATGCGTATTTACTTGGCAACTTGAACACAGTTGCGTGGCAATAGATCTTGTCTGTTTTAATTTGTTTATGTTTTTGTCCCCCAAGGGTTAGGTATTCAAGGGTTCTACAGACAAGGGTTTGCCCTATGCTATAACTCTCTGATATATGTGCGGGTTCCAACAGTAGTACTTGACCCAATATATCAAAGCACTAACTAAGGAGGATAGACTGTACTCTTAGCCTTACTACCCGACTACCCAGGTACTAGAGAGTATCTTCTCGAGTGTTGTTCTTGGTGACACTATAGCAGTCTGGTGGACGATAGGTTTATCTAAAGAGGGCTTCAGGAAATCTAGGCCGATCCGTACATAGGTGTTGTCTGATGCGCTACCACTCGAAGGGGTACCAACAGGGGTTACAAGGGTGGCCAACAGATGTGCACTTAAGAACCACTTATATTTCCTGCGTGTATGAATCCCTCAACTGAGGGTTTATGCACGTAACGACAGATCTTTGTGGCTTAAAGACGCCAGAATACGTCTCTACCCTGAAAAAAAATTCCCACAATTTCTGCCAAGGAAAGTGCTCTGATACCACTTGCAATATACCAGATATAAAAAGTATGTAGAACAAAAATGAAATGCTAGAAATGGTAGAATAACAATAATATAACCAGCATAATCTTCACAATAACACAGAAATGATATAAGAACAACAACAACAATAGCACTTTGATTCAGAAAGCAATGTTCACAGGCCTCTTCGAGGGGGCAACCTCTAGTCGAGCAGCGCTCTGTTACAATAATCTTCAAGTCAGGGTTTTCATACCCTCGACCCTTATTTATACTAAATATGTCTATCAAGAGAAGCATCTAGAGGAAGATCCTTCTAGAAGCGAAAGCTTCTATTAGGTCTTCTTACATCCACTTTATTCTATTTTATTGAAAGGACTTATTAATATTGACCTTTATTACATCCAAATATATTGATATACCTATGTGCGGGTTAGGACCCTAACATATTTTGTTGTATTGATATAGACAGGGGTTATTGACTTGATTCTCCTGAGTGTGCAGGATTTTGGACCTCGAGGATGCAAAGGCATCGATGAAACCCTTGGAGTCCTGATCGAGACAGGGAGTGGACTATTGGGGTTTGATTGTTCTATATATGACATATGTGCATCTGATTAGATGTTATGATTATGGATTTTATTCTGACTTGGCTCGTTGATGATGCAAGTTGACGATAGCTTGTCAACCAGACTCACATATGGAGTACAGGGGTCACGCACGACTACCAGAGACTTTGAGGGACAGGTGTGGATAGAAGCCCTGCGACAACCTACTAGCACTCATGCCATGGCTCAAACTGTAGGTTAACGATTACCTAGTTTGAGAATACCCACGATGTCATGAGGGTAGACTGCGGCAGTCGCTCATGATGATTCGAAGGGGCGCACAATAAGGCAGGGGCCTTATTCCTTTGAGGTCCTTAGTCTCCCACAAGATCACCTGACGGAGTATTGACTCCATTTGTTTTTTATGTCTACCAAGTCAATCAAGAGGCGAGTGACACCCTTGGAGCACCTAGTGCATCCTGAAGGGCACGTTTCCTTTTTAAATAATAAATGAATAAACATAGGTGGCCTTAGAACGAATAATGTGATAAGAAAGATTTAAAACATTTTCCCTAATAAAATGTCGCCCAGCCTAGGAAAAAAAAATCTAGGTCTAAGTGATACTTGTGGTATATAAATATCATTAAACATGTGACGAGAAGGGGGTAAGCAATTCAATTAATTTATAAAATTATTTTGGGGAAATAATTGTTTTGTTACATATGCTAATTAAAAAGAAAAAGTTATTAATTAAAAAGAAAAAGGGAAAAAAGTAATTTTCTACACTTGCCAATTTAAGTTTTAAATGAAAAGGGAAAGAGGAAAATTTAAAAGAAATAGGAAACTAAGGAAAAAGGGGGAAACATAAAGGGAAAGGGAAACTAAGGAAAAAGGTAGAATGACTAACTTAGTAAGGTATATTGCCATTAAGAACTTTCTAAATTGAACTCAACTAGTAAATTAGTAAGGGGGTAAGTCATTAAAATGTGTAAGGGAATATGAGGACACCTAGGAGCAATTATAGGAACGCTTTTAGGTGGGTGAGGGAAATAGGAGTAATTAAATAATTAATGAAATTAATTTCTGGTGCAACGAAGGGGATGTGTGACACATGTACGGTGAGGATTTTTCCAAATAAATTATTGAACAATAAATTAAATGGGAATTTCGGAAAGAAAATGACTTAGAAACTCTATGTAAAGGAGGGAGGAGGAGGATGATGGATCTCCTCTATTATGTGTAATGTTACGCTGCAAAACTTTAGACTTGACTGACTTAGCTTGTGGGAGTTGGGATACCCAGCTCGGTGAGGGGTGGTAGCTCGGCCTTGTGAGGCTAGCTAGGAGCTATATGTTCTCTGGTTCAGTGGGTGTGGCCCCTTTGTGGCTTGAGGGGCTAAGGGGGAAGAAGAGTACCCCTAGCGTTGGCTGGGAGGTACCGGTGAAATCTCATCGATCGGCAAACGGGAGCTGCACGGAGCGCACAGGACAATGACTTAGAGAAGACGACTTGGGCTACGGTATGCATGCTCTTATTATGCATGGTAGACTATTATTGACTTTACTCTTTCATTTCAATACTTTCAACTATGTAAAGAAGGTGTTTGACGTAGCAGTTTAATTGACAACTTAAATTCCCCATAGCCTTAAGCTCGGTGCTTGACTTGATTCCCTTGGCATTCGATCCCTCAATGTTGTGACTATCCTTTCGGTTTTATTGATTTGTTGTGAAGAGTTGTGCTTCTTAATTTTCCCTCATCCCTAGTTCATCAGTCCATGCCCAAGTAATCGACCAGGAGACGAATCGACAGTCATCATTTTGGTGCATAGCAACCTATAGATTCTAATGCCCTAATTTTCTATGTGTGGATGATGAGCGAAGGATGTTTTTTCCCATCTTGTCCTTGCGTTTCTGAGAATGAGCATCCTTGCATTGATTGATTTGTTTTGGAATGGTTTATATTTTTGCCTTTGGTTGGATCATCTCTACACTCTTTTCTTTCTCTGCGCTTTTAATTTCTTAACCTTGGAATTTCTCTGTGCCTTGGCTAATAAAATGTCTGCGATCTTTTCAATGACTTTTCCCGGTGTTTTAATGGAAAATCTATGCATTTTTACTGTTAGACCACTGCATTCACCCCTGTTCCTCTTGGTTGAACAGCTTGTACCTCACTAATTTCTGAGTCAATACCTAGTTCTTATACAACTAATTTACCCTTGTTAACTGTGTTATTGAACCTGTGAATGACAGTTAATTTGTACCTTGATCGACAAAGAATTTACCCTTGACTGAATGCGATTTGAATCTTATTAACCTAGCGTTCGATTGGAAGGATCTCTTTGTTTCTATTATGGTAATCTCAGTGATCTAATATGGAATGATTGCGACAACGTTTTATATTCTAGACAATGAACTCTGTTATCAATGCGATTTTTATTATTATATGTTCAACAACTTATCAAATCATTATTTAAACTGTGAGTCGCATCATTTTACACAACAATCTCTTGTTTTAAATTAGCCTTGGACTTGAGATAGTGATAGATTCAGCCATATGTTTCATATTGTGATCTAGATCTGGTATATGTTTGGCTGTGTTATCTACATTATTATATTGTTGTGTTACCATGTAATTGTCCAAATGATTTTTACTGCTCTATACGCGATATCATTGATTGTGAACTTATATCTGCATTTTTCTTGACTGGTAATTGGTTGGGCATAAGTATTGCATTGCATGTTGTGTGACAGTGAATTTATTAATAACAGGTTGATAGGACAGTGATAGCAGATTTCATTAATGATGATTTATTATAGTATTTTGGCAAGTTTGTTAGCAGCGATTATGTATTGGGTGACTACGCAGTTAACATTTTATGAAGAGAATTTAATAGATATGTGTGGCGAAAGTAAGGGTTTTAGAGTTGTGATACCCTTTTTCCCATGGCAGTGACTCCCCTTGATTAATAGACAACCTATGTTATTAATAGTCAGTTGTGTTTTATTAGACAACATCTCATTTACGGATTTGAGTGTGCGCATTTAGTATGTCTATGATTTGGTGAATGACAGCTTAAATGTGAATGTCAACGAATTCCCTTTTCTTTTGCACAAAAAACCCTCTTTTTATTTTGACCGTGTTATCCTTTAGGGCAACAGATCTTTATTTTTATGGCAGCAATCCTTTTACTTATTGACTGCATTTTTATGTTTGTTGTCTGCATTTTAGTTGCCAGTGAAATTTTTACATGATTAATGGTTGTGTTTTTTATAGCGAACACATACCTTACAAATATGGCGACTACATCCTATTAAAATGTTTAGTTCCTCAGTCATCCATTGTAATACATTGGTTTCAATTTAAAAAGGTCTTCATTAGATAGCTATTTTATATTACTTGCTCCATAGATTATAGACTATAATGGCTCTTAGATATCTAGATGAATTTTATTTTATTAAATTTTAATACAACCATATCGTTATATCGATAGATATCCTTGTTAGATGTCAATCTTACTTAGCAACTTTATAGCCCTTAGTACCTACCTTGATTGGACATCGAATGATATCGAAAACGATAAGAATGATAGGGTTGGAGGAGTTAACTTAGGATTACCAGGAGTCACATGTTAGGGGTTGACGATTGCAATGAGACCTTGGTATTAAGATCTTATTAATGAATTATTGACTTGGGAAGCGAGATCGAGGATTTTATGGCTTCATGTTATTGAAGATTGGATTCTTGGGATATTCTTAAGAGGGCCTTTCGCGTCCTCTAATTGATGTAAGATTGCATTAGACCTTATACGCCAGGAATTGAACTCGTGATATCATTGTTATAGTCGTTAGTTTACCTTGTGTCTTTTTGACTTTCCATTTCGGTGTTGGGTTATTTCTTGTCTTGTGGTTGTCAGTTATTTCAATCTTCTAGCGTATTTAATCTTCTTGTGATTTTGGTCTAGAGATGTCATGTTTCTCTTGGGTTACGATATGCCTATAGTCACGTGATGATATGATTCCTGACGAGGGGATCATTGCGCACCCTAATGACTAGAGGTGAACCATAACTGGTTCGGAGTCGATGCTACCTGTTGTGGGTGTTTCTCGTTGTAGTTGGGGGTTGACGCTTGGGTTGTAAGGCCTTCAAGTGTTTGGTTGCACGCCATCGAGGTTCTAGTTAACTGGTCATCGAGGCCATTGTGTTGGGATGGGGATTTTTCCCTTAGCGTGTAGGCGTGGTCATGTTTATGTCAGGAGGGTAGTCGTTTCTCTCTGTTGCTTTATGCATGTTTCACCCAGTTGCTCTTGTGCTAGGCATGGAGTCGTAGTTTCCTATTTCCTGCTCTGCACATGTGTGTTCGTGGTCAGGTTGTGTGGTTCAACTATTTTCATCGTCGCCTTCTTTCCTAAAAAAAATAAAAAAATGCACTTTTTGCTTTGCTTGTAGTCGTAACGAAGGGGTCGTTACATATGGTATCAGAGTGAGTTCAACCCTGTGACTGTGGATCGCTAGGATTTCCAGTGCAATAAGCCCTTGATTATTAACCCTTGCGTTAATTAAAAACCTTAACATGTCCATGTGGTGATCGCATTTAGAGGAAGCCTTAGAGGTTCACAACATGGTTTCGTGGAAGGAGGTGTGACGCCTCCAGAAGTTCCCGCACCCTAGGAGTTGAACACCCAAGGGGAAGAAAAAGTCCTTGGGTTGGATTCACTTGTTGTAAGGGATGATGATAGTCTGACAAGGCCCTTCCAGGTAATTTCAAGGGCCTTTATTCACCATTGGTATTGAGATGAGGCCAGGGCACCTGTACCCATGAGGGTCCACATAGTGCCCTAGCTAGTACCATTAGAATCCATTGAGAACTCAAGAGAGTTGAGTTCTCGAGTCCACGAGTGTCACGAACAGTTGTTCCATCGAGGCACAATTTTAGAGCAAGGCANCATGAGGGTCCACATAGTGCCCTAGCTAGTACCATTAGAATCCATTGAGAACTCAAGAGAGTTGAGTTCTCGAGTCCACGAGTGTCACGAACAGTTGTTCCATTGAGGCACAATTTTAGAGCAAGGCATTGTGCTTCACACTTCGTGATTATGACCTCTAGCATGAAGGTCCACATGGTGGTCTTTCAACTGAAGGGGAGCACTCTTATATGGTGGAAGACACTCCTGCCACATTTGAACATGGTCGTCGATGACGTGTCATGGGAACTATTGGAGGAACGGTTCCAGGAGAAGTATCTTTCTGAGGAATTCATTGACCGTCAGCTCAACGAGTTCGACACCTTGCAATAAGGAAACTGCATGATGCTTGAGTACGAGGCTCATCTTGGAGCTACTTCGGTATGCTCCGCACCAAATTACCCATAAACTTAAGGTCAAGAAATTTTTGTTTGGCCTTATTGTTAGAATTCAACTTCTACTTAGGGTACTAGGAGTATTGGACTGAAGAAGGGGTGTTGGACATGTGGGGAGCCACACTACCAATGTGACTGCCCAGTGGAGAGGAATAGAGGATCTGGATCAACTAGACCCACTACCGTGGGAGATTTGGGCAAGGCCCATCGGATTCATGCAGAGGTGAATAACCAACCACCAGGCAGAGCACCAGTCAACTATGCTCGAGATGTCAGGTATCGTCACTGACCAGACCCTTAGTATTTTGTTAGATCCCAGTACTACCGAGAGTTTCATTTCTGGTGCAGCGCTAAAAAGGATTAAGGTAAAGGCAGTCAAACAGGATGATTTTAGATTTGTATAGATAACTTCAAGAGACAAACAGAAGGTTAGAGGAAGGGTTATGGGTTGTACCTTTAACTTGGGAGAGTTTGTCACGAGGTTGAATATGTACGTCATGATCTTAGGATCTTATAACGTCGTGATCGGTATGGACTAGTTGGAATCACATGAGGCGATACTCAACTATAAGATGAAATGGTTGAGCTTGGTCGATGATGAGGGACAAAGACCCGTGATTTTAGGTCAGAACCAGGGAGTTTCTCTGAGTTTCATATCTTCCTTCTAGTTACGAAATATTTTGCGCAAGGGATGTAATCTTTATGCAATCCTTGCGTTAAATGAAAAAGAAGTAGTGGAAGGTCTAGAACACCTACCGATGGTGAGAGAGTTTGCAGACGTATTTCCAGAGGAGTTACCTAGGATTTTGTCGGAGAGGGAATTGGATTTTACTATAGACCTAAAACCGGGGACTGAACCAATAGCTAGAATGCCTTATCATATGTCAACCTCGTAGTTACAGGAGTTGAGAATGAAACTGAAGGGGTTGTTGGACCTGGGACTTATACGTCCAAGTGTGTCACCGGGGGGCGTGCCTGTTATTTTCATACGAAATAAGGACAGGTCGTGGAGACTCTGCATTGACTACCATCAATTGAATAAGGCAAAGATCAAGAATCAGTATCCACTGCCAAGGATTGATGATCCGTTCGATCAGATGAAGGGTGCGACGATGTTTTCCAAGATTGACTTGAGATCATGGTATCACCAGTTATGAATCAAGGAGGATGATGTCCCTAAGACCACCTTTAAGATGAGGTTTGTACATTACGTGTTTACTATTTTACCATTTGGACTGACAAATGCCCCAAGGGTATTTATGAGTTTGATGAACAGGGTGTTCCGTGAGTACTTGGACAAGTTCGTCCAAGTATTCATTGATGATATTTTGATTTAATCTTAGATGATGGAGGAGCAGGATGAGCACTTGCACTTGGTACTACAGTGCCTACAGGAGAACAAATTGAATGGGAAATTGTCCAAATGCTCGTTTTATCAATCGAAGATTCACTACTTAGGGCATGTCATCTCCGACGAAGGTATTGTCATGGATCCATAAAAGGTCGAGGCTATTATGGAATGGCCTGCACCAATGAATGTAACAGAAGTGTGTAGCTTCATGGTTTTAGCACGATACTATCGACGGTTCGTCAAGGGATTTTCGAACATAGAAAATCAGATCACAGAATTGCAGAAGAAGAACAAGAAGTTTGATTGGATCGAGAAATGCGCGGAAGCATTTCAAAGGCTCAAGGAGTCATTGACAATGGCACCAATACTAAAGGTCTGAGACATGGACGCGGACTTCTTGGTATGCACTGACGCATCCAAGGAAGTCTTAGGCATATTCTTGATGCAAGATGGTCAAGTGATCACTTACATATCGAGGAAACTGAGAAGGCATGAGGAGAACTAAGAGACACATGATTTGGGTTTGTTATCCATTGTATATGACTTGAAGGTTTGGAAACACTACCTTGTTGGATGAAATTTGAACTAAAGACGGACCACTGTGGACTACAACACATATTTACACAAAGAGACCTGAACGTGTGACAACGATGTTGGTCAGAATTTCTTAGTGAGTATGAATTCGAGATTACTTACATAAAAGGAACAATGAACCGAGTGGCAAATGCATTGAGTCAGAGACCACGCATATTTTTGTTGTTTCCTCTTCAGATGAATCTACGTGAAAGGATTCTAACTTTACAGCGCGAGGATGACTGTTACAAAGAGGTCGAGGATTTTATCGGACAAAACACAATGATGGTACCAAGATTTGAAGGATTTAGGTTTGACAATGATGGATTATTGAGGTTTAAAAAATTGGATTTACATACCACCAAACGACGAGTTGAGGAGTTTGATCCTAAACGAGGCTGACAGAGCAGTGTACATGGCCCACCCAGGAGTCACGAAGATGAGGGCAGACCTTAAACCCTTATTCTTTTGGAAGGGAATGAAGGCAGACATAGTCAACTATGTGGCTAGATGTCTACAATGTCAGCAAATAAAGGTTGAACATAGACATCCAATAGGATTAATACAACCACACCCTATTCCGAAATCAAAATGGGAGGCTACTTCGATGGATTTCATTGCTGGATTGCCACTAATGGCAAGGAGACATGACTCAATTTTTGTGGTAGTCGACACTCTAATGAAGAGTGCTCATTTATTCATGTGCGTACAACATATCAGGCACTTGACATAGCTAGATTTTTCATCAGTGAGATTGGGAGGTTGCATGGCATACCTAAGAGGATTATATCCGATCGAGGATCGGTGTTTACTAGACTATTTTGGACTAGTTTCCAAGAGGCTTTGGGAACCCAACTTAACTTTAGTACTGTGTATCACCAAGAGACTGACGTGCAGACCGAACGAATGAACCAGTCCTTGGAAGACATGTTGCGCAAGTACGTGATGGACCAACAGAAGCATTGGGAAGAATTCTTTCCACTGGTAGAATTCACTTATAACAACAGTGACCAAAGCACCATTAAGATGGCACCTTTCGAGTTTCTTTATGAGAGACCATGTTAGATGCCTTTGAGTTGGGATCGGCTTGAGGATAGGGTCCTAGTGGGACTAGAAGAGATCCAAGAAATGGAAGATTAAATGAAAACTATAAGACAAAGGATCTAGGAAGCGCAGGATTGGTAGAAGAGTTATGTTGATGTGCATCGTGTCAACCATAGTTACGATGCGGAGATCGAGTATTTTTGCGGCCGAAACCTCATAAGAGTTAGATCAAGTTTCGAAAAGGGGCTAAAATATCTCCTACGTTCATGGGATCCTACGAGGTTGTGGAAAAGAGAGGCTTGTGGCATAATGACTAGCCTTGCCTGATTCTTCAGGCGTATGCACGTTGTCTTTCACGTATCTGTTTGAGACATTATGATTAACGATCCTACACATGTTTTGACTTGATCACCATGCGGGTGTCGAATGAGGGTGCACTCACAGCTGAGCTGATCCACATCCTGGATCATCGCACTCAAAATCTATGATGTCAAACAATAGATCAGGTCAAGGTCTAGTGGGACAACTATAGTCCGCACTCGGCGACCTTGGAGGACGCATATGATATGTGCCAACAATTTCCATTTTTGTTGATAGATAGACTTATGACACTATGATTCACATTATTTTGGCACTTATATACTGTGAAACTTCAGGACAAATTTTATACCAAGAGGGGGTGTATGTAACATCCCACTCTTTCCCGCACTGAGCGAACTTATTCTTTGAGGACACTTGCTTGCAAGTGGTCAGGATTATTATACTATTGGGAATTTGATTATGATTATGAGGCATTATGGATATGATGATAGGTTATTTTGTTGTATTGATATAGACAGGTGATATTGACTCGGTTCTCCTGAGTGTGTAGGATTTTGGACCTCAAGGATGCAGAGGCATCGATGAAACCCTTGGACTCTGAATCGAGTCAGGTAGTGGACTATTGGGGTTTGATTATTCTATATATGACATATGTGCATCTGATTAGATGTTATGATTATGGATTTTATTTTGACATGATTTGTTGATGATGCAGGCTAACGATAGCTTGCCGACCAGACTCACATGTGGAGTAGAGGGGTCATGCATGACTACCAGAGACGTTGAGGGAGAGGTGTGGACAACAGCTCTTCCACAGCCTACTATCACTCCCACCGTGGCTTGAACTGTAGGTTAACGATTACCTAGTTCGATAAAACCCAAGATTTCATGAGGGAAGACTGCAACATTCACTCATGATGATTCTAAGGGGTGCGCAATAAGGCAGGGGCCTTATTCCTTAGAGGCCCTTAGTCTCCNGAGGGGTCATGCATGACTACCAGAGACGTTGAGGGAGAGGTGTGGACAACAGCTCTTCCACAGCCTACTATCACTCCCACCGTGGCTTGAACTGTAGGTTAACGATTACCTAGTTCGATAAAACCCAAGATGTCATGAGGGAAGACTGCAACATTCACTCATGATGATTCTAAGGGGTGC
This sequence comes from Picea mariana, assembly GCA_032191745.1. NCBI lineage: Eukaryota > Viridiplantae > Streptophyta > Pinopsida > Pinales > Pinaceae > Picea > Picea mariana. The sequence goes on along the minus strand of JASDQU010587202.1, from coordinate 36,903 downwards.
GCAATAAGGCAGGGGCCTTATTCCTTAGAGGCCCTTAGTCTCCCACAAGATCACTTGATGGAGTATTGAATCCAGGGGTTTTTTATGTCTACCAAGTCAGTCAAGAGGAAAGTGGCACCCTTGGAGCATGTAGTGCGTCCTGAAGGGAACGTCACGCAAGGAAAACAATATGAGGTGAGTGGCACCCTTGGAGCACCTAGTGCATCCTGAAGGGCACATTGCGTTGTTAAATAATAAATGAATATATATATATATATATATATATATATATATATATATATATAGCTCATAAAAATAAATAAATATCACCATTAAACGTGTGACGAGAAGGGGGTAAGAAATTCAATTAATTTATAAAAATCTTTTGAGGAAATAAGTTTTTTGTTACATATGCTAATTAAAAAAAAAAAGATATTAGTTTAAAAGAAAAAGGGAAAAAGGTAAGTTTCTACACTTGCCAATTTAAGTTTTAAATGAAAAGGGAAAGAAGGAAATTTAAAATAATTAGGAAACTAAGGAAAAAGGGGAAAACATAAAGGGAAAGGGAAACTAAGGAAAAAGGCAGAATGACTAACTTAGTAAGGTATCTTGCCATTAAGAACTTTCTAAATTAAACTCAACTAGTAAATTAGTAAGGGGGTAAGTCATTAAAATGTGTAAGGGAATATGAGGACACCTATGAGCGATTCTAGGAATGATTTTAGGTGGGTGAGGAAAATAGGAGTAATTAAATAATTAATGAAATTAATTTCTGGTGCAACGAAGGGGATGGGTGACACATGTATGGGGAGGATTTTTCCGAATTAAATTATTGAACAATAAATTAAATGGGAATTTGGGAAATAAAATGACTTAGAAACTCTATATAAAGGAGGGAGGAGAAGGATGATGGATCTCCTCTGTTATGCATAACGTTACGCTACATAATTTTAGACTTTACTGACTTAGCTTGTGGGAATTGGGATACCCATCTCGGTGAGGGGTGGTAGCTCGGCCTTGCAAGGCGAGATGGGAGCTAGTTGTTCTCTGGTTCAGTGGGTGTGTCCCCTTTGTGGCTCGGGGGGATAAGGGGGAAGAAGAGTACCCCTAGCATTGGCTGGGAGGTACCGATGAAGTCTCATCAGTCAGAAAGCTGGAGTTGCATGGAGCGCGCGGAACAACTACTCAAAGCGGATGACTTGGGCTACGTCGGTACACATGCTCTTATTCTGCATGGTAGACTATTATTGACTTTATGCTTTCATTTATGTACTTTTAACTGTGTAAAGAAGGTGTTTGACTTAGCACTTTAATTGAGAACTTAAATTCCCCATAGCCTTAAGATCGATGCTTAACTTGATTCCCTTGGCATTCGATCCCTGAATGTTGTGACTATGCTTTTGGTTTTATTGATTTTTTGTGAAGAGTTTTGTTTCTTACTTCGCCCTCATCCCTAGTTCGTTAGTCCACGCCTGAGTAGTTGGCTAGGAGCCGAATCAACGATCATCACTTTGGTGCATAGAGACCTATAGATTCTAATGCCTCACTTTTTGGTGCATGGATGATGAGCGAAGGTTGTTTTTTCCCTGCTCATCCTTGCATTTTTTAGAATGAGCATCCTTGCGTTGATTGATTCATTTCGGAATGGTTTATATTTGCACCTTTGGTTGGATCATCTATGCACCCTTTTCTTTCTCTACGCGTTTAGTTGCTTAACCTTGGAATTTCTCTGTGCCTTGGTTGATAAAATGTCTACGATCTTTTCAATGACTTTTCCCAGTGTTTTAATGGAAAATCTCTGCATTTTTACTGTTAGACCACTGCATTCACCCCCGTTCCTCTTGGTTGAACAACTTGTACCTCACTAATATCTGAGCCAATACCCAGTTCTTATACAACGAATTTACCCATGCTAATTGTGTTATTGAACCTGTGAATGACAATGAATTTGTACCTTGATCGGCAACCAATTTACCCTTGATTGAATTTGATTTGAATCTTATTTACCCAGCTCTCGATTGGAAGGATCTTTGCGTTTCTATTATGGTAAGCTCAGTGATCTAATATGGAATGACCACAACAATGTTTTATATGCTAGACAGTGAATTATGCTATCAATGCGATTTTTATTATTATATGTTCAACAGCTTATCAAATCATTATTTAAACTGTGAGTCACATCATTTTACACAACAATCTCTTGTTTCAACTTAGCCATAGACTTTAGACAGCGATAGATTTAGCCATATGTTTCAGATTGTGATTTAGATATGGTATACATTTGACTGTGTTGTCTACATTATTATATTGATGCGTTACCATGTAATTGTCGAAACGATTTTTACTGCTCTATCCGCGATGTCATTGTCTGCGAACTTATATCTGTGTTTTTCTTCACTGGTAATTGGTTGGGCGTAAGTATTGCATTAGATGTTGTGTGACAACGAATTTATTAATAATAGGTTGATATCACAGTGATAGCAGACTTCATTAATGGCAATTTATTATAGCATTTTGGAAAGTTTGTTGGTAGTGATTCTATATTGGGTGACTACGAAGTTAACAGTTTATGCAGAGAATTCAGTAGATATGTGTGGCAAAATTAAGGGTTTTAGAGCTGCAATACTATATTTCCCATGGTAGTGACTCCCCTTGATTAATAGACAACCTATGTTTTTAATAGTCAGTTTCATTTTATTAGACAGCATGTCATTTACGGATTTGAGTGCCTGCATTTAGTATGTCTGTGATTTGGTGAATGACAGCTTAAATGTGAATGTCAACGAATTCCCAATTTTTTTTGCACATCGAACCCTCTTTTTATTTTGACTGTGTTATCCTTTAGGGCAACATATCTTGTTTTTTATGGCATCAGTCCTTTTACTTATTGACTGCGTTTTTATGTTTGATGTCCACATTTTAGTTGCCAGTGAAATTTTTACATGATTAATGGGTATGTTTTGGATAGTGAACACATACCTTAAAAAGATGGTGATTGCATCCTATTAAAATCTTCAGTTCCTCAGTCAGCCATTGTAATAGATTGGTTTCAGTTTAAAAATTTCTTCATTAGATAGCTATTTTATATTACTTGTTCCATAGATTATAGACTACAATGGTTCTTAGATAGCTAGATGACTTTTATTTTATTAAATTTTAATACAACCATATCGTTATATCGATAGATATGCTTGTTAGATGTCAATCTTAGTTAGAAACTTTATAGCCCTTAGTACCTACCTTGATTGGACATCAAATGATATCGACAACGATAAGAATGATAGGGTTGGAGGAGTTAACTTAGGCTTACCAGAAGTCACATGTTATGGGTTGACGATTGCAGTGAGACCTTGGTATTAAGATCTTATTAATGAATTATTGACTTGGGAAATGAGAACGAGGATTTTATGGCTTCATGTTATTGAAGATTGGATTCTTGGGATATTCTTAAGAGGGCCTTTCGCGTCCTCTAATTCATGTAAGATTGCATTAGACCTTGTGCGCCAAGAATTGAACACGTGATATGATTGTTATAGTCCTTAGTTTACCTTGCATCTTGTTGAATTGCCATTTGGGTGTTGGTTTGTTTCTCATCTTGTGGTTGTCAGTTATTTCGATCTTCTAGTGTATTTAATCTTCTTGGGATTTTGGTCTAGAGATGTCGTGTTTGTCCTGGGTTACGGTACGCCTATCACTGCGTGACAATATGATTCCTGACGAGGGGATCATTGTGCACCCTAATGATTAGAGGCGAACCATAATGAGGTCGGAGTTAGTGCTACCCGTTGTGGCCATTGCTCGTTGTATTTGGGGGTTAGCGCTTGGGTTGTAATGTCATCAAGCATTTGGTTGTGCGCCATAGAGGTTCTAGTTAACTAGACGTCAAGGTCGTTGTATTGGGATGGGGATGTTGTCCCTTAGCATGTAGGCATGGTCATGTTTGTGTCAGGAGGGTAGTCATTTCTCTTTGTTTCTTTATGCATGTGTCACCCAATTACTCTTATTCTAGGTGTGGAGTCATAGTTTTTTGTTGCCTACTCTGCACGTGTGTGCTCGTGGTCAGGTTTTGTGGTACAATTGTTTTCACTATTGCCTTCTTCCCTAAAAACAAAAAACAAATTGCACATTTTGCTTCGCTTGTAGTCGTAACGAAGGGGTCATTACATAATTGAGGGCTCATGGGATATCAGTTGTGTTCACTAAGAGATTAGTTGAACAAGATCCTCCCGTGTTAGAGAAGGTCGATATTGCTTTAAGGAGATGGTAAATGCATGATTTCAATGGATCATGAGAATAATATGATGCATGATTTTAATTGCATCAAACATGGCTTCGAATATGATGCCTTTATGGTCATTTCCCATCGAAATATCTTTTAAATTTATTCTCCAGCCTGCTATTTAAGTTGATATATGCCTTTATACCATAGAAATTATAAATACGACCTCGTTTGTCAAATTTGTAGATATACTTTGTGCTCCCATTCTAAATATTAAGATCTAGTATTTGGATTGCAATGGAGATGTGATTTTTTGTGCAGTAATCTAATGGTTTAGTTGGAACTTAATCAATGATAACTTTACATTGGGAAATTATTTACTCGTTGAATAAAACCATGATGAAACTTTAACTCGAACAGTTACTCGACGCTTATTTACGTTTTTTTCCCTTTGGGCAGGGACTTGTTTCTCAACAACCCCTCTTGTTCGTATAGTTATTTGGTTTTTTTTTTTTTAGTGTGACAATTACCAAAGAAATAAGAAGGAATTGGGATTTTGAAGGGATACCTTTATTTGATAGATTAGTAGTTGATACCTATGAGGTCCATTCAAAGAAGGGCTCTTTGGTTTTTGGTTTTGAGTGATGGATTAAGATTGTGCGTGGATATCTAGAGGGATCGTTCTTAGGACCCTTATTTTGTATTTCAAATGTTAATATCTAATTTGAGGGTGACTAGGACATATTCATTTCTAAATAAAATCATATTTGTATAAACTATTTTTTTTTTGCATGTAACACTCATTTAATATAGAAAGTCACATTTTACATGAATCTATGGTGGGAGTGGGAGCATAAATAGTGACAACTTTCCTTCAAAAAGATTAAAAAATAGATAAAATTAACCCAAGGATTTAAAGAAAATAAATCGAACTAAAAGATAATTGCAAACAATGAAACAAAATGAAAGAATGAGTTTTTTTATAATCACACATTAAGTATCTTTCATTATGAAATATAATATAAAATTTCCATTTTTTTTCCATTTTTAGATATTTTTGTTCGTTATTAATTAATTTTTATTACCACATTAAATAATAAATGTCACCACTATAGATTAACAGTAATTTTATTATTATGTTGACATGAGTTTCAATTTAACTCAAGAAATTATAGGTAGGTATAGTGTGCAATTTATATTTATTTATGAAAGTGAACATAGATACAAAATTTTATGAAAAATAATTATTTATTTTAATTATGATTGATTATAATTTGTATGGAAAGTGCAATACCATATATGTATTGATTTAATATTAAGTATGATTGATTAAAATTGATAAATTACAATTTAATGTTAGAAAATAAAATGACAAAACTTATATTTCATTAAATTGAGATTAATTTTAATCCCAATAATCATAAACTTATTATGAATATAAGTTTTTAATACTCAAGTTCATTCAAGAAGTTTATGAAAGGAGGTGTTTGATGAGTATAGGAACTTCCTCCCTAAGAATGATAGGCATCAAAATACTGAAAAATGTCTTTTCAATAGGAAAAAAAGAGACTGCAATAAAACCACGAAGAATGAACTCTCACATATGGAAGTTGGAATATAATAGAGGTTTTCAAGAGATTGATGAGATTCCACGAGGAATGAAAAAATACCCCATACAATTCAATAGGTTTTCATACTATGATCACCTACGAATAACTAGTTTGTCTGATACAATTCATATAGTGAAGAATGTAACATAAACGTTGTGGAGAATCTTAGATGGAAGGAGTGACAAAGAAAAAATTGTCAAACTTTGTAGTGACATTTAGGAAGCCAATCATGAAATCCAAAATTTGATTAAGTCAAATAAAAATGGACATCAAAATAATCTTCCATGGTTATTTCTAGAGCAGGAAAGCAATCTTGTAAAAGAGATCATTCATAAAATTAATTTCCCATGGGATTGTGTTCAAACATAAAGAATATCTTAACAAGGAAAGGTGAATTTGGTGGGGTAAAAACACATGAATGGAATACCTTCATTAAGGAAATTATTTTGGTAGATTTCTATGTTGGTAATACCTATTTTTAGTATTTTAGTTTAGGTTTATTTTCAAAAAAATAATGATTCCTTTTTTTTACAGTATGTTCTACCTCTATTTCTCCCCTACATCTTTGACAACAACATAAAAAAAATTATTTACTATCTTGGAAAATACATGAGATATATAATGATTTATATGAAAATTGTTTGTTGCAACACTTGTTGACATGTGTTTTACTTGAAATGTATATACTTTTTTGTTGAAACCTATGATTTTCTTGCATCGTGTGTAAGTGGTTGACATCTAAAGAAATTCACAAATAAGATATAAAATATTATAGGAGAGAAATTTCTTGACTAAAGTGTGAAATGAAAAAGTATCTACCTCTGACATTTTTCAATGTTCAAGACCACTACCTCATACACTGAGTTGATGATATTGAAATGTACCTATACACACAATGTCAATTTAGATGGTGGACTTGAAGTCATTGAAGGATTATTTTAGACAAAGGGCATGTTCCAAGGGTTGTATGGTGGAGGGATATATGGTATATCAATAATTGGTGTATATTAGTGAGTATCTTCCTAAATTAGTAGAAAATATGAAGGTGCCTCACATTTGGGATGTCAACTCCATCAACCAATTTTAAGGGGAGGTTCTGGACAATAAAGGTAGAATGAAAAAAACGAAAGGTAATTAGATGGTATATATCTATAATACTTTTCATTGCGAATTTGTATATATATTGTACTTATTTGATGTTTATTCTTCCATCAATTATTAATCTTTATTCTTATTATTTTTTATTTTTTTTCCTACAATTGGTCGAGAGTGGTATGCACTAGATTTATACATTGCAAACAATATTGATTGTATGAAGGTATGGATATATTGATGTATACAATGTAATGGTAGGTTATCATGGGAAGGGGTGGATACATTGCCTAAAGAATCTCATAGTAATTAAGATACCAATATTACTCAGAGGAAAAATTATTTAGCATGTGCTTTAAAAGATAAATAGGGAACCATATTCACCCATTACATCATGTTTTAGTTATTCTCCATTATATTAGTCTATGTGGTGTGTTTTTATTTTTTATTTTTTACTAATTCTAAATTGATTGACAATTCAGTTTTTACGTGTCGGGAATATTGAAGTTGAAACACCACAAGGCTATGTGGTGCAATGGTCATAAATTTTGCATCAAATTTGGATGGCAAGAAGAAAACCTTTGATTTTGGGATAATTGTAGTCCTTTAGGTCACCAATGTTTCCTCTAGAAGTGAAAGGAATCCAACAGTATCCAAAAATAGATATTGTGGGTATTTGAATGATATACTTGAGTGTGAATTTAAATCCTTCAAGTTAGTTCTATTTGAGGTTAAATGGTATAGGTTACAGATGAATGAATGTGATCTCAAAATAACTATTATTGATCATGCCAATGGATTTACCAAGGTCAATTTAAGGAATTTTTAGCTGGGCACATAACTTATGTTCTTCCAAACCAATGTGAGAAGGTCTTTATTCATAGGTTCTAGGTAAATCAAGTTGTTCATACATTTTTAGATATGATCCAATAGGAATACTTATAAAGTATAATGTACTAGAATAATATGATATTGAACAAGAAGACGATGCAAAGGAGCATGAGGTAGATGTATTGTCAAACAAAGAAGCCAAATAAGTTGAGCCAGACGTATATAAAAATGTTTTCGATGATGATATTGATAATGATATTATAAAACTGACATTGATGACGATGTTAATATGTCCAATCCTTTCAATTTTGATTCTAAATCAGATGATACACATGTGGATTTTTATGAAGAAGAAGATCAATGATATTGTAGAAATGTTGAAATGTAGGAGATATGTGATTATATACTTTATATGATTTATTATTTTTAAAGTATTTATTTCTATGGGTTAATCATCGTCGTCATCGTCATCTTCATTGTAACCATTGTCATCATCATAATCAATGTTTCCATCCTCTTCCTAATCATCATCATCATCTTCATCATTGTCATTTTTGTCTTAGTCGTCGTCTTCATCATCATCATCGTCGTCGTTGTGATCATTTTCATCACCATAATCAACATTTTCTTCATCCTACTCCTCATCATGATGGTAATCATCATAATTTTCATTGCCATCATCATCATCATGTTCATCATTTTCATCATCAACCTAATTTTCATGATCATCATCATCATCATTTACATTTTCATGATCACCATCATATCATCATCATAATAATCAACATTTTCATCATCCTCCTTTTAATCATCATCATCATCATCGTTTTCATTTTTTTCGTAGTCATCATCATCATCATTATTATCATCGTCATATCATCATCATATTCATTGTCATCGTCGGTCTTAATATTCTCATCATCATAATAAAAACTATTATTTTCTTCGTTATCCTCATCATCTTTGTCATCATCATCAATGTTGTCATTATAGTTGTAGTCATCATCATCGTCATCATCATTGATGTCTTCATTTTTGTTTTCATTACCATAATAAACATTTTCATTGTCCTGCTCCTCCTTCTCATCATCATGGTCAATGTTATAATTTTCATGTTCATCGTCATCATCATCATCATCATTCTCATTGTGATCATCAACATCATTTCCATTTTCATGATCATCATCGTCATCGTCATCATCATCATCATCATTGTCATCACCATAATCAAAATTTTCATTGTCCTTCTCCTCCTCCTCCTCCTCATCCTCGTCATCATAGTAATTTTCATTGTCATATTAGTTGTCATCATCATTTTCATTGTCATATTAGTCTTCATCATCATTTTCATTGTCATCATCATCATCATCATCATCTCCATATTCATTTCCATCACCATAATCAACATTTCCATCATCCTACTCCTCATCATCATCATCATAAATTTCATTTTTTTCATCATCGTCGTTCTCATCGTCATTGTCATCATCATCATATTCATGATCATTATCATGAGTCATCATCATATCGTCATCAATTTCATTGTCATCGTTTTCATTTTCATCACCATAATAAACATTGTCTCTGTCATCATCATCGTCATCATCATCATTGTCATCGTCATCGTCATTTTCATCATCACTTTCATTTCCATTGTCATGATCATGATCATATCATCGTCATCGTCATCATCTTCCTCATCATCATAATTTTCATCACAATAATAAACATTGTTGTCATCCTCCTTCTCCTCCTCCTCATCATCATCTTCATCATCATCAATATCATTGTCTTCGTAGTCATTTTCATTATTGTCATTGTCATTTCCATCGTCTTCGTCTTCATAATCATCTTCATTGTCATCATCATAGTCATTTTCATCATCTTCATCATCGCCATCATTGTAATCACCATAATAAACATTGTCGACGTCCTCCTCCTCCTCCTCCTCATCATCATCATCGTCGGCATTATCATTGTCATTATCATCGTTGTCATCGTCATCATTATCATTTTCATCTTCATTTTATTCATCATCATCATCATCATCATCATCATCATCATTGCTATTTTCATGATCATCATCATATCGTCGTTTTCGCCCTCCTCCTCCTCATCATCATCATCATCGTCGTTTTCAGCATTATCATTGTCATTATGATCGTTGTCATCGTTATCATCATAATTTTCATCGTCAGCATTATCATTGTCACTATCATCATTGTCATCGTCATCATCATAATTGTCATCGTCAGCATTATCATTGCCATTATCATCGTCATCATTTTCATTTTCATTGTCATCATCATCATCATCATCATCATCATCATCATCATCATTGTCATCACCATCAGCATCATCGCTATTTTCATGATCATCATCTTATCATCATTGTCGTCATCACCGTCGTTGTCATCATTGTCATCACCATAATCAAAATCATCCTCCTCCTCCTCCTCATCATCATCATCATTTTCATTTTCATCATAGTTGTCATCATCATTGTCATCGTTTTTATTTTCATCATCGTCATCCTCATCGTCGTTTTCATCACCATAATCAACATTGTCTTCATCCTACTCCTCAAAATCATCATCATTTCCATTGTTGAACTCCAATTTTGATATGTTTTATAATTCCAAATAAACCATTTTTTCCCATTTTTCCCTTGCATCTTTACCTCTTCATAGCCTATATTACTACATTTATCCATTTAAAAAGGTTTACACTCCAAATAAGCTTCATGAGGTACTTAATAAATGATTTCTAGTAATTCACTATGTTTTGATGCTTATTTAGAATAGATCTTTTGATGACCTAACTACTTACAAAGTTCCAACTATTACTATGGATCTTTCCATAAATCCAGTAACACCCTTGCTACCAGATTTCTTGTAGTAGATAGTTTCTATGGAGAGTTTTGACATGTCATTTGCAGGAATATGAGGATGAATGAATAAATTATGCAACAAGCATTTTGTGTAGAATATAGCCATTTAGGCTTTAGGCAGGAATATTTCTCGAAAATTTCACAAAAAGGGATGTATTGGTGTGTCTTCAAACAAATTTTTTTATATCATTCCCAGAAATATGGTAGCATTCCTATAACATGCTTTCATCTTCAAAAATATGGTAGCACTTTGATGTTTTGAAGGGTTACGCCTCTTGTGGAAAAAAATTGGAATATGGGTTTTGTTGATGATGATGTTGTCATTATTCTCTACAACCACCATTTTATTATTTAAAGAAGGATGACAATAAAATAAAATAATAAGTATTTAAAAATGTTCAAGAGCTGTTGAGTAAAGAAGGATGCTACATCAATAACATTCTGGTAGAAATTGAAGATAGATATGCATCTCAGTAAGTGATAGAATAACAAAGGTCCCATGAGAAATATATGCAACAAACTCTTGCATTTAATCATCCCTGCCAATATGTAGCGGAGATGAAAGAACTATTGGAAGAAATCAATGGAGAGGAGGCATTGGAACTAGAGATTGAAGAGTTTCTTGAAAGTTTTATTTTGGATCCTTTGTGCAAGAGACAAATCTTCAAAGATATACAGAGAATGATAAAGTAGGGCATGCTAAATTTTTCTGTTGAATAATATAACTAAGGATACAAAGACTAGATTGAAACTTGGTTACAAACAATTATCAATAGGCAATATTCCTTCATTCTCCAAAATATCTTGGCACCGTGTCAATCAAAGCAACTAGTTACTCATATTCTGGTCTCTATCAAAGATTACTTTTCAAACTTGAATATGAATACATTTGTAATATGGTTATGCACATGGATCCTTTGCAAATACTCCTACAAATGAGGATAGTTTTTCTCTTCCAAGAAGAGTAGGATAGTTTAAGGAAATAAATGAGTAAACGGAATAGTAAAGAAAAAAAAGGTTTAACTATGAAAACAATGACTTTAGCGTAGTTAGACACAAACTTTTCTTAAAACCCAGTTTTTTGGCTGGAAAGGTTCATAATAAAGTTTTGCATCATGTTGTTGGTTCAATTATGGTTCTTCAAATCATTTAGTTTTATGCTCACATTGGATGATGTTGGATCCCCTAAGGTCCTCCTTCCAACAAATTTGTCCCATCAACTTCAACATCTTATCTGGGTCAATATTAGAGATGTTTTTTGGTTCCTTGGAGATTGCATACATCAATGGAATGACTTCTCGCTAACAACAATGGGAATGAATTAATATCAGATCTTGTAGGTGACTCGACTTCAACACCTATATGCATACCTATCAGAATGCACTATGATATCTTGACACTCATTTTCACTATTATTGAGTTGTCTCGCATTGATTAACGACTTTCATCAATGGTTGGTAATCCAACAAATTATCTCTATGTTCGACTCCAAGAAAAATTATTCACATGTATATAATTGTACCAAAGGATGGATATGGTTGAAGACTCTATGATTTCCTGACAGCTTACAACATGCATGAGAATAAGTTGGGGGAATGTGATTAACCAGAAGAAAGAAACTCTTCTTTGAACTATAGGAATTCCTTTTTTAAGCAAAAACTGGCTCTCTATTCTTGTAACAGGTTTTCCTATTCCCGTAGAAGATTCTATTTTGGTAAAAAACTCCCTTCTGTTTATTTTTATTCAAGCATCAACATTTGGTTTCATTCTTTCAGATTTTGAAGTTTTCAAAAGTACATTTCTAATAGTAATAAATAAAGTAGAATAATTCAAATATATATTGTGTGTAGGACACTTTTGTTCCTATAAAAGATCAATAATATGTTCAAAATCCAAGGAATTTGAATCGTAATCAATACCATCATAAAATTGCCAACATTCAAGTAACTATCAACATTGTTGTGATCACTTCTTTTGGTAGTTATATGAAGTTATGCATCAAAATTTTTAAAGTTTCTTGATTTAATTTTCAACCAGTTAGTATTAGTATTTCCAAGCAACCAACAACAAAAGAATACCTTCTAGCATCAATTTCTCTCAACAGTGTTCACAATTTCGACGTAATCCCTTCAGAATTATAGAAAGACTTGTTCTTGAAATCAAAGATAAAATGTTATGAAAGTCAAAGGTTTGATCAAGTGACTGAATATTTTCTCGCAAAGAACCAGGTTATACGAGGATTTCAATATGCTCTGGTTAAAGAATTCATTCCTCAAAAATCAAGGGTGCTAGTTTTGACATAATTTAAAAATATAGTAGCACTACATGAATTCCTATATCGAACTGTCATTTCCAGAAATACAGTAGTCCCTATAAATCTAGTAGTGCTTCATTGATTTGTATATCTACGCTATCGTAGAGAAAATTAGAGAATATTGGTTTTGCTAAATACCATCTCAATATGGTTTTGTGTTCACAAAATAAAACTTACCTCCAACTCAGCAAATGTGGTGGAATGATTAAACTTGCAATCAAATTGTCAACAAATGCCATCAGGGAACGTGATCTTTGGATAAGGAAGCTATTCTCATGCATTCTATCATGAGATTATCTTGTGATCTTACCTAAAGACTACCTTTAACCAAGAAATGCAGATTCAAGGTCATTTGGAAATTTCAACTATGATTTGGATTTCCTACATCAATAATTACTCCATTATTCAAGTGTTAAAGTCTTAATTTCTTTTCTGAACCCAACAAATGAAACAATGTGAAAAACGGTAATTAAGGTAAAGCAATTTCTCTTTATAATTTTTCATTGTAACTTGGGGATTTATATATACAAAAACCTTCAAATCTCTTATTAGTCCCTACCTGTGACAAGGGACTCTAGCAATCGCTTGGCGGTCAATGATCGTTGACAGCCTATTACTTGGTGAATTCTGAATTTTAGTTGGTACGTTTTGATATGCTTTCCAAAAAACAATATCCAATATCCAAAGTTTCCTTCAACCATCTCAAACTTATGTGGAAATGATATATTAATTTTTTTTATTTTAAAACTAAAAATTATGTATTTAATTATAAAATTTCAAAAGCCAAAATTTTGATTGGATAATATCCATGCGATATGATTATATTTCCCTAGTGTAAGGGAATATGTTTTAGTCAATTGTTTGTATTAATAATTCATTTAAAAATAAAATAAAATTTATTTGCCACTTTCTCGGCTCTTATAGTGTGGCTTGACACTGCAATTGAATGCTCTGACAGTGAGCAATTGAATGTTTGAAAATACAATTGAAGTTCTAATTCCACTAGGCATCCTTCTTGGGAAGGGAAGGAAATTCCACTCGGCAGCTTGCATGCTCCATAGCTTGCAAAACATAAGGCACATCGCAGCCTTCAAAACTTAACTTACAAAAATATGAACAAATAATTTCATTCTATGAAAGACAAAATATTACCCTGAAGGGAAAAATGCATAAAGAATAAATGACGAGTAATCCTCACCATCTAATTTGATCTATGGTGAAAGGTTGTTGTTGAAAATATGTTCTAAATTTCAGCCATCTAATTCGAGCTATGGTGAAAGGATGTTGTTGAAAATATGTTCTGAATTTCGACTGAATGCTATTGGTATTGTTATTGTCTTCATTAGCCAGAAAAAACTCTGATAAATCCAATTAGTTACAACATACAAACCTTGCATATATTATGAATTTTTATTGTCTATATTATAAATTGTATTAAGGTACCTTGCATTTTTTAGTAGGGACCCAGCTGAATACATAGCTCCCAAGCTTGGTTTTGTGCCTCCTCAACCCTTCTTTTGCTTGCACTAGCAGCGGGGTTCGTACCTTGGGGCATTGAGTCTCCCATTAGCGTCTTCCCAACACCATGTTTTCCTGACTAAGCCATCGTAGGGTACACTACAATCTCTACTTATGCATGCTTAGATAAGGAAATTACCATTAGCCAAAGAAACAGATTTACCCACCTCAACCAAGTATCTATAAGTGTTGACTCCTTAAGAGAAAGTATGATATAGTTTATGGATGGATCAGATATCCCTAGACGATTAAGAGTAGGAAGGAGGCCATTCCCTTTACGAGTTGTTTCTCATCGGGATCAAACTGAACCTTTAAAATATTGGTGGCAGCTCCACATCATAATTGGATCAGATTAAGTTAGTCCCTAGCTGGATGCTCTCTGCACCATTAGGTGGTCTAATTCTTGAGCTACTATACATGGATGCTCGCTTAGATAAGAAAATAGCCCAATGATACTAGAAAACACGTTGGCCAAGACGGGTTGTTATCCAAATGCAGTTGTTATACATGCTTTGTCGCCCACCTTACCTATGCTAATACACTCAGTATCCAATATTAACAGTAGCCAGGATTAACTAGGTTAGGTTACAGCTCATCATTTATACTTTACATTTTTGGCATCTGAGTTACCTATAAAAATATAATGAGATACATAAAGAGAAACAGAGAGCTCGTATACATGCTTAGTTAGATAAAGATATAGAGAAATACTGTTGCAGGGCGAGCCAGGTTTCGGCTCTTAATAACAGTGCACATCTTTGTGGCCCCTTCCCAGCTACCTATACGATTATTAGTCTCACTAAACACGGAGGATACGTACATGCATATATTAGGAATGAATATTATCGGGATTACCCTTAGCCAATGAAAGAGACGAATTCACATTTATCACCTCATGCCAGGAGCTCTTGATTGGTGGCCGCCCATAATATCTCTTGTACATCTTGGTGGTTGCATCATTGTTTCATGTACTATGATAATTAGTTATACTTACGCTTTCTTAAAAAAGTGATGGATATTGATTGTTGTCGAACGAAGTGAGCTACCAAAGTCTTAAGGAGATTGATCTGTCTACAATAAAACTCCTAATTATTCAATTTGGAAACTAAATCATTAAAAATTCCTAATTTATCGAGAGCCATTAAATCCCATAAAACCTTGCATGCATATAAAACCAGTGTTCACAGGAAAAAATGCTCACAACGTGAAGTGGAGCCATTCAAACTTAGGAACTTCAAAATTTATGTTCATTACAATGATCGGGATGTTGTGAATCCGCTCCTTTGGCTGGAATATGATGGAAGAATTGGAATCATACATTCAAGTGTGGAGATGAGATATTAAACCCTTCTTTGACTGACTTTGCTAATGAGTGCAACCTCTCAACAGTTGAAGAAACATTGATAGCCTTTGTCTTTCAGCTAGGAATAGGTGGGAGGATACCAATGGTCATCGTTCATGATGATATGTAGCCTAGGCTTGAGGACGTACCTAGAGTTCATATACATTTAGCTATCCATATCCTCCCCCCTACAAGATGTATGAATCGAAAAATTGTGGGAATTCGACCAGTCTTACTAACCATGGGCGAGCTTACAAATTGTGGGAATCCGACCAGTCTTACTAACCATGGGCGAGCTTACAAATTGTGGGAATCTGACCAGTCTTACTAACCATGGGAGAGCTTACAAAGGGAGGATTGAACCCAGTTGCATGCATGCAAACTAAGTGGAGTTGATGTATGGGGAACATGCATGCAAAGAAGGTGGTTCTTAGATGCAAGACTATCCACTAACCGTCTCCAAATCAGTTCATATATTGAGACACGTTACATGTTTGCATGTTTGGGCTGATTCTAAAACCACCGATATCAGAAATATGAGTATGTGTCTTCAAATAGATCTGTTATTCATTTTAAATAAATAAAATAACAAGGATTTTAATATTAAAGTAATTTTATTTTTATTTTTGTAGTTTAGTAATTGCTATGAAGTACTTCATGAAACTATAAAATTCCTGATGAAATCACTACAGCCTTTGATGACTGTAGGCTATATATTGTTGTATATTCACTGTAATCGGGCCATGTAAGGTTTAAAAAATCATCTTCAAAATGATTAAATTAAAAATTTGGATTGCAAATTCAATAGCAACTGAATTTTCCATAAGATTTGTTCAACGAGAAAAGAGAAAAATGTCATCATTCCCACTGCACCCTATCATTTCCTATCAGGATCTTATTCTTCTTTATGTTTTCCCTTAATACATGATAGCGCTCCTCTCCATCGTCCATCTAACAAACCTAGTTTTTTGAACCAATATTTATAGCAAGGTCTTTTATCGAACGCACGTCTTCCATAACGCTTGGCACAACCGTGGCCATTCACTCATTTATCCTTTAGTGTTTGAAATCTCACTAACTTCATGTCTTTGAGATTTACCGCTTTTTTGTAGGTTTGTCCTACATATTCATGATTGGAGTCGTTCTTGGAACTACTAGCAATAGCGATGCTCTGGACAAAAGTTTCTCTTACTTTATGATTCTCTCTCTGAAATTAAATCGGTATTATATACACTACCAACAAGAATAAGTGTATATTAAGATTATGAATTGTTACTTTCTCTCTAAATTGCTACTATTTAAGCTCTGAAATAAAATAAGAGGATTTACGGGTGAAATATTGTGATGTCTATGACATTCACTATGAGTGTTTKAACCCTAGATTGAAATTTTAATTTCTACCTTAGCACGATTTGATATTTTCATTATCTGTTAKKATCATTGAATTTGGCATATCCATTCTCTTTTATGGATTGGTGGTTAGTATCTATCGTCAGTTATGGTTAAGAATTACAGTTGTCTATCAGGATTCTATGTGTTTGTTGGTTGTTTCAAGACCACCATGGGTTAAGGAAAGTCGACACTATACACTATTTTATGTTTCTCATGTCTGTATTCTTGCAATGGTTTTCTGTTGTCACTTTGTTTTCTTGACCGATGCTGAGAAAGACGGTAATGTGGTGTGTCTACACAATGTGTTAGAGTGATTTTACTCATGTTGGATTATCGGTTATACTTTTCAGATTTTAAGGAGGGAGGAAATCAAGATGGGATTTGTGCACCTATCTTGACAAAGCACGGGACCCATGCATGGTTTGTCTCCATTGACCAATGTCAACAATTTCACAAATGATTCACATATTTTCAACATCAAATTTGCCCCAATCCAAAATTCACTCCCTAAGATTGTAGCCTCTAGACTAGAACTATCTTCTCAAGATGAAACCTTCCATTGATCCCAGTCATCACTTACAATCATTTGTTGTAAATCTTTCTTCAGGTCAACAATCCTTCTAACTAAAATGAAGTTGGAAGCAAAATTATTTTCATATGTTTTTAAACTTTCCAATTTGGAATGTCGAGTAGTGATAGCATGCAAAGCATGGTTATTAAGTATATATTGTTGTATTCCCTTAGCACACAAAATACTTGGTTTTATCCAATCTAGTTCAACAATGTCCTCCAACAACAAAACCAACGAATGTGAAATACATGGCACCCAAAATATTTGAGGGAACTTAGTTTGGATGAGTGTTCCTTCCAATTTGCATACAAACAATGCATCAGTTACTTTTTTCACTACATGTGTTGGCCCAACCTCTAAAAATGCATTCTTCGACACATGTGAAATAAATTCATCATTCTTCTCTTCTTTAGTTCTGTCAACTAATTTTATAAACACCACTCCTCTGGGACTTGAGAAAAGTACATGGAGAAGATTGCAGCTACCTGTATCTGTCTCACTATCAACACATAGAATAGTACAACCCATATGATCCCAAGACTCACGTACTGGTAGAAAATATTTATCTATTCTTCCCCTCTCCTTACCCAACAACGTACTTTCAAGTTTTTTAGTTATAGGAGATTCATACCCTGGTCCAAATGTTGAAATTTCTTTCACCATGTCATGAAAGTATGGAGAGTGAGCTATATTGAAAGATAGTCTGTTTGCAAAAAATCATCATGCCACTATATCATCAACTTATTCTTTTGTAGATGTTGAACACACCACCCACACTAAGAGGGGGGAATGATTTAGTGTGTGGACTTTTCAAAATTTTCTTCTTCTTGCAAGTTAGCAGTTAAAACATATTTGAACATATTAAGAACAATCAAATCATAATCACAATGGACACAAATGATACCAGATATTTGTATATAATTTATATGAATATATGTGAATACAATAATAAGGATTTTCCCAACACCAACTATTTTTTTTCAGCACCAACTCCTCGGAGGGCACCAACTCTCAAGAAAGACCCAGCTTGCTGATAGAGCACAGTTTATCCAACTAGATTTCAACCAACTCTAGTAGCAGTGATTCATTAATGAATCGATTTTGTTTCATGATCAAAGGTATACAATCAAGACTCATCATTGCACTTCATCTTCTCTCTATAATTCATTCCTTCTTCACTTTGTCTTTCCTCTGGTATTCGTGCCTTCCTTAGTTATTCTTGTCTCTGATATTTGCATGGACCTCAGGTCTGTATCCCCTTCATTTTTCTCCACAAGACGCTCTTTCTCAGCGAGCCTATTTTTTCCACAAGCACATTTGCTTCCCCATCTCACATCCAAGTGAACCAATCATGGTTTTATTTATACCTATTTATACTCAAAACTTGTTTTAGTTATTGGGTCGACTTGTGCAACAATTTATAACTAAATTTTTCATTTACAACAATTTTTGGGACCACCTGAGATCATCATTTCAGGTCTTCAAATTTAAACCTAGCATCCCCTTCACTTTCATAAATCAATCACAGGCATGGATCGATTTCCTTCATCTCTTTGTTTACAGAAATCGATGCTTCCTTCAAACCATGTTCATATGACCATTGGCGTAGAACTACAATCTTATCAATTTAAGCGACGCAATCCATTCTGCCTTTTTAAATCTCTTTACCATATGACCAATAGCGTTATTCAAACGTTAGGCGAGACGAGCGCTTGAATGCTTATCAACCAACGGTCATGATTTAATCTTCTGATGATATGGACGATTGTTGTAACTTCAAAACTTTTCCCTTCGGAACTTTTGAGTTTGAAACCTTTCAAAAATTCTGAATCAGATTTCCCGAAAAGATCAGACGACTTACGTTAATTTTGCGGAAATGAATCAATCATCAGATTTGATTCTTATAAGGATTAATCTGACAGTCGGGACTTAATCAACCGTTGATATGTATGGCCACCATTTACTCCATGACTTCGTCTATTATACTTACGCTATTCTTCCACTATGTTTTGATCAACGGTTGTAAGTGCACCTGACATCATATCGACCGTCGAGATCTCCTTCAGGTCTCCAGACTTCGGAGATTTCGAGTCTCAACCCCTTCCTTCCTCCGGAGTGATCACCTGCTAAGTAATTCATAAACGGTGGAGACCGCTCGCTGTCGGTTAACACTTTCGCTTACACTATCCTTACATTGTAGTAGATCGACGGACGAGAATGCTCTCGAAGTGATCTTCAGATCGGACATCTCGTGTCCACTTCGGGACTTCGTTATTCGGGACTTCAGGACTTTGGGCAAGTGTTGGTGGTAAAACTCCCAAAGAAAAACTTTCGTAGTGAGGTAACTTTCTTACGTCACTTGATGGCGTGTCATGAGCTGAGTAACTGTCACGTGTCACTCAGATTCGTGATTCACACATACCTGAAATGTCAAATCAACTTGACACTTGTCATTGTCTAATTGCACCATGTGTCCTTGCTAACATAGTTTTTCTGATGTGGATCTCCTCATGTGGCACATGTTCATCTCCTTGATCTAACAGTTAGGATAGTATCGAAGGGTATCTCGGATTGATGGCTGAGAGTAACTTTGGACCTTTGTCCTTCGGGACTTCGGGACTTTTGACATTTCTTGGTGGTGAAACTCCCGAAGCAATTCTCCCGAAGTGACGTAACTTGCTTACGTCACTTGTTGACATGGCAAGAGCCAATTTCCTCTTGACGCTTGTCATCATGTGATTATTCCATGTGTATTTCTTGACGTGGTCTGCTGACATGGTCTCCCACATGCCTTTTGTTGTCGTAGTCTGCTAACGTGGTCTGCCACATGTCTTTTGTTGTCATGGTCTGCCACATGTCCTTATATACGTGGTTTGTTGGCATGGTCTTCTGACGTGGTCTGCCATGTGTCCTTGCTAACGTGGTATGCTGACAAACAACCCTGATCCAATGGTCATTGTATATCCTCCAGATCTGATGGTCCTTATTCATTTCAGGTTTTGGGCTTCGGTTAATTTAAATTTCAAGTTTCCAATACTTTTGAAGTGCAATTCCCTTAACAGTAACCTCCTCTCATATTTGGACCTGAACTGAATGTTGTCTGTCGATTATTATCTTATATCAATGGCTTGATTTGTTTTTGATGCAGCTTTGCTATCTTATCCTATCCTTCCACTTGGAATTATCCAACGGCTGACGGGTATTCGGTCAATCGAATTCTCAATCATTTTCCCCCACTTATCCTGTCCTTCCACTCAAAAGTGATCCAACGGTTGTGAATATTCTTTAAGTAGATCCACGATCAAGGATGATTGTGGAACCACAACTTGCAAGTGATTTAACTCATCACCCAAACTCCGCAATTGGAAGTAGTGCGTTGTTGGTGATTCAACGACAATCGTCGATCTTCGAAGCTATAAGGTTGGACAGTCCTGACTAATTCCGGGATTGGAACTAGCGCGACATTTAATTATCCTTTCAATCTCCACAATTCATCCCTGTCATTGATCTGGCGATTGCGCATCCGACGATCATGACTTAATATGACTTAAACTGATCTCTTGTTGGATCAACCACATTCGTCGATATCCAAGTCTATGAGATCTGACGATATAGACCAATTGTGGGATTAGAACTGGCGGGTTGTTTAATTCTTCTTCTGCTCCCCACAATTCATCCATGTCGTTGATCTAGCTTGTAGATCTGACGGTCACAATCCTCCAATGATCCTCAATCCCACGGTCACTCATATGACTGACGTCTGTAATATGAGATGATCAACATGGTCAATTTCTTGATTGGACAATTGTTGAGGCTTCTCACCTTTTCTTGTGCATTAGTCAACTTCTTAGTCTCTCCATCAATCGGACGATATTTCTAGAATGTGCTCTTCATTCGCTAACTCTCCTGATATTTTATCATAGCAACATTTTTTATCCTATCGTGATCAACAATAATCATGAATTGCTTCATACTGTTTGGTGCTTCTGCTAACTGATATATTGTGTAGTGTGCTCTTCCTTCTAAGCTTTGATCTTCATTCGCTTATGTACTACGTGTTCCCTTCTGAGTTTTGGTATTCATAAGGTTCGCTTCTTCTACTAACTTATATACTCTTGACATCAATGACAATCTCATCTCTGGTAAATGACAATGATAATTCATTATAACAACAAATCATCACAACGATTGTTGACATCAATGACAATATGTCCAACAATCTCCCCATTTCTCATTGAGGGAAACACACCAACTTCATATACAAAACTCCCCTTGTGATGATGCTTTCCTCTTATGAAGTTTTCCTTTTATGAAGTTTCTCTCCCCCTTTAACATCAATGGAAAAGGGTTTTTCTTCTTGTGGTAAAGCTCTGTATGTTACTGACCAGAATCTGAACTTGGGTAACACTTCTTACAATTATGTTCTGACTAACATAATTGAATGACTCCCCTTGTCAATATGCTCTTTCTTTGCTTCTGACTACTATCCCCCTTTGTTTATGAAAAGGTAGCTCTTCCCGACAAGGTTTCTTCCCCTGTTAATTTAGTAACTTCTCATCTCGGTTGATTGGGAATTTTGTGTTTCAATTGAGTAGTCTTCTTGATACTAATTTTTGTAGTGATCAAGTATTTTCAAAACTTAATTTAATTACTTTCTTATTTACTAACCAAAATTCTTCCCTGAGTTTTTACTGAT
The DNA here is from genome assembly GCA_032191745.1 of Picea mariana. Classification (NCBI taxonomy): domain Eukaryota; kingdom Viridiplantae; phylum Streptophyta; class Pinopsida; order Pinales; family Pinaceae; genus Picea; species Picea mariana. The sequence goes on along the minus strand of JASDQU010587202.1, from coordinate 14,449 downwards.
TGTTCTCCCCCTTTGTTTCTAAAAGGGTAGCTTTTTCTAACAGGGTCTCTCCTCTTGTTATCTCTACAGGATGTCATGTACATTATTTTGTACATCAGAATGTTGCTTCTGTGGATGTCATTGTCCTACTGGAACACTGCGCAATTGTATCTCACATTATTCAAACAACTCTTGGATATGCCCATTGATTCTCATCGATCTCTAACCAGATGTATCCATCTTTATCCAAGATTCTTCTTTACTGTACATTGCTCTTAAGTTGTCTGGGAAAGTTTATACTATGCTTGTCACATGACTGCAATTATTTTTTCATCAATTGACTTCACTCTTGTTCACTTGTTCAATATCTTCTATCCACATCTGTGAGTGTCCTGACTTCTTGAGTTTTGTTCTCTGATCTTCTATTACTGCAACTTCATTTTTCTTCCATGTTTCATTTACTCCTTTTGTCATATTGTAATAAGCATTTCTCATTGACTATTTTCTTGAGTTCCAACAGTTATTGGCTGTGTGGCCATATCCACCACAACTGTAGCATCTCATAGTGTAACAATGTGCAGCAATATGTCCAACATGATTGTAGTTCCAACATCTTAGACTATTTTTGAACCTACCAAATTGTTTTCTTCCATGATGCCTACAATCCAAGGCTTTATGTCCATATTCATTACAAGAAAAACAATAACCGTTAAAAACATTCTCATACCTTCTTTGATTCATCCATGAAGGTGTATCTCTTCTAAAATTGATTTGAGGTATATGAGTAGATTTTGGATGTCTTCCTTGATCTGATCTTCTAAATTTTGTAGCGTTGCTTTCATTTCTTGAACATGAAAAACATGGGTCATACCTGCTTTCACTTTTTACAAATGAAGGAGTTGTTTCAGACCTGTCTTCATCCATTACAAATGAAGGATTTGCATCAAACATGCGTTCATCCTTTACAAATGAAGGACCTGTGTCAGATCTGTTTTCACCTTTTACAAATGAAGGACCTGCATCATGTTTCTTAGGAGTACTGATTTCTTCCTTGTTGTATCCAAGACTAGATTTGTCATTTGGTGATCTCTGACTATCCAAGATCTCATCCAGGGTCATGGAGTTGTTCATGAACTTGATTTTGGTGTTTGACTTCTCAACCTTCTTTCAAAGATTCAAAACTTCTTCTTCCAACTTATGAAATGATTCTTCTTTTTTATTTAGTTGGTTCCTCACTACCTCCTCTCTTATTTTGGCTTCTTCAAGTTGGATTTTAACATTGACATAACGTTCCCTTAGTTCTTTTAGATCTGCAAGTCTTTTGTTTGGGTCATCATCTTCCTTCTTTTCTTCTTTTTCTTGATTGATTTCATTTTTCAGTCTCTCGATCTCCTCTTCCTTTGCTTGACTAATTTCATTTTTCAGTCTCTCGATCTCCTCTTCCTTTGCTTGACTAATTTCGTTTTTCAGTCTCTCGATCTCCTCTTCCTTTTCTTGACTGATTTCATTTTTCAGTCTCTCAATATTTTCTTCCTTTTCTTTTGTTAGATCAAAAACTTTTGTTTTCAATCTTTTGATCTCTTCTTCTTTGTTTTCTAACTGAATCTTTTGCTCAGATATAATTTCTTCATTGTCTTTGAGCTTTTCTTTTATTTCCAGGATATGCCTTTGATTTCTAAGCTCATCATCTTCCTTCTTCTTTTCTTTTACTTGACTAATTTCTTTCTTCAGCTTCCTGATCTCCTCTTCTTTTTCTTCTAACTGATTATCCTGCTCATATATTATCTTCTCATTGTCTTTGAGCATTTCCTTTATTTCCAAGATATGATTTTGACTCTTTTCAAGAAATTCTTTAGTGTAGTCATGAAGATAGCTATAGTCTGAGTCATTATGGTCATAACATCATTCACAGAGACTCCAATCAACCTTTTGTTTGGCCTTTGATAGTTCTTCTTCTACTTATTCCATGAGATAAATGCTAACAAAATATTCTTTTATTGTATCTCAGTCTTCTTCTTTACTTGCAGGGGAGGATTCAATATCAACATTATTGCAATCGAAATATTGTGGAGAGTCTTTACCTTTATTGATGACTGAGTCTTCCTCTTCATTCTTGATAGGAATGTATTTTGTGTCTTGTATTTTGATCCGACACATCTCTTCTAGCTTCAGCGATAAGTCCTTGGTAGATGTGCATAGTCCTATGCTTGCCTTGACTATATCTGATAATCCATTGAGAAGAATCTTCAATGCCACTTCATTGCTCTTCCTTGATTTTCTTTGGACTGTAATTTGGATAGATTATTTGATGTAGTTAAGTCCCAGGGCTTGCTTACTACTGAATTCCAAACTTCAAATCCTTTTGACTTTAAATATTGATTCATATTTTCTCTCTATGAGGAATAATCTGTTCCATCAAATAAGGGAGCTTCAATTGCGGAGAGAGTCATTTGTCCACCCATTTCTTCAGAATCTACCTTACAGTGTTTAAACTGTGTTTTGAAGAAACCCTCTCTGATACCAATTGTTGAACACATCGCCCACACTAAGAGGGGGGGGTGAATTAGTCTGTGGACTTTTCAATCTTTTCTTCTTCTTGCAAGTTAGCAGTTAAAACATATTTAAACATATTAAGAACAATCAAATCATAATCACAATGGACACAGAAGATACAAGATGTTTGTATATAATTTATATGAATATATATGAATATAATAATAAGGATTTTCCGAGCACCAGCTAATTTTTTTCAGCACCAACTGAAGTAAGGAGCACCAACTCTAAAGAAAGACCCAGCTTGCTGATAGAGAACAGTTTATCCAACTAGAGTTCAACCAACTCTAGTAGCAATGATTCATTAATGAATCAATTATGTTTCATGATCAGAGGTATACAATCAACACCCATCACTTCACTTCATCTTCTCTCTGAAATTCGTGCCTTCTTCACTTCGTCTTTCCTCTGGTATTCGTGCCTTCTTCAGTTCTTCTTCTCTCTGATATTCGCACAGACCTCAGGTCCATATCCCCTTCATTTTTCTCCGCATACTGCTCTTTCTTAGCGAGCCTATTTTTTCCACAAGCACATCTGCTTCCCAGCTCAAAGCCTATACTTGTTTATGCTCAAAACTTGTTTTAGTTATTTGGCCGACTTGTGAAACAAGTTATAACTAACTTGTTCATTTACAACAATTTTTGGGACTAGTTGAGATCATCGTTTCGAGTCTTCAAATTTAAACCTGGCATCCCCTTCACTTTCATAAATCGATCACAGGCATGCATCAATTTCTTTCATCTCTTTGTTTATAGAAATTAGTGCTTCCTTCAAACCATGTTCATATGACCGTTGGCGTAGAACCACAGGCTTATCAATTTAAGCAACGCATTCCATTCTGCCTTTTTAAATCTCCTTACCATATGACCAATAGATTTATTCAGACATTAGGCGAGACGAGTGCTTGAGATCTTATCAATCAACGGTCATGATTCAATCTTCTGACAAGATGGACGGTTGTCGTAACTTCGACACTTTTCCCTTCAAAAATTTTGAGTTTGAAACCTTTCAAAACTTTTGAATCATATTTCCCGAATAAATCGGACGGCTTATGTTAATTTCACAGAAATGAATCAATTGTCAGATTTGATTCTTACAAGGCTTAATCTGACAACTAGGACTTAATCAAGCATTGAGATGGATGGCCACCATTTACTCCGCAAATTATTCTATTATACTTATGTTATCCTTCCACTATGTTTTGATCAATGGTTGTGAGTGCACCCGACATCAGATCGATAGTCAAGATCTCCTTCAGGTGTCCGGACTTCAGAGATTTTGAGTCTCAACCCCTTCTTTCCTCCAGAGTGCTCACCTGTTGAGTAAGTCATAAACGGTGGAGACCGCTTGCTGTCGGTTAACTCTTTCACTTACACTATCCTTCCACTGTAGTATATCTACGGACAAGAATGCTCCTGAAGTGATCTTCAAATTGGACGTCTTGTGTCCACTTCGGGACTTCGTCATTCAGGACTTCGAGACTTTGGGCAAGTGTTGGTGGTAAAACTCCCGAAGCAAAAATCTCATAGTGATGTAACTTGCTTACATCACTTGATGACATGTCACAAGATGAGTAGCTTCCACATGTCACTCAGATTCATGATTTGCACATACCTGAAATGATGAATCAACTTGACAATTGTCATTGTCTGATTGTGCCATGTGTCCTTGCTGACGTAGTTTTGTTGACGTGGATCTCTTCATGTGGCACATGTTCATCTCCTTGATCTAACGGTAAGGATAGTATTGAAGGGTATCTCAGATCAATGGCTGAGAGCGAATTCGGACCTTCGTCCTTCGGGACTTCAAGACTTTTGACATTTCTTGGTAGTTAAATTCCCGGAGTGACGTAACTTGCTTACGTCATTTTTTGACATGGAACGAACCAATTTCGTCTTGACGCTTGTCATCATCTGATTATGCCATGTCTATTTGCTGACATGGTCTGCTGACATGGTCTCCCACATGTCTTTTGTTGTCGTGGTCTGATAACATGGTCTGCCACATGTCTTTTGTTGTCATGGTCTATTGGCGTGGTTTGCCACATGTTCTTGTAGGCGTGGTTTGCTGATGTGGTTTGCCACATGTCCTTGCTGATGTTGTCTACTGACCAACAACCATGATCCAATTGTCATCGTATATCCTCCAAATCCGATGGTCCTTATTCATTTATGATTTCGAGTTTTGGGTAATTCAACTTTCAAGTTTCCAATACTTCCAAAGTGAAATTCCCTGAATAGTAACCTCCTCTCATCTTTGGACATGAACTGAATGTTTTTCGTCGATCAGGATTCTAGATCAATGGCTCGATCTGTCTACGATGTAGCTTTGCTAGCTTATCATGTCCTTGCACTTGTAATGATCCAATGGCTGACAGGTATTCGATCAATCGAATTCTCAATCATTTTGCCCCGCTTATTCTGTCCTTCCACTCAAAAGTGATCCAACAGTTGTGAAGATTCTCGAAGAAGATCCATGATCAAGGATGATTATGGAACCACAACCTGCGACTGATTTAACTCGTCACCCAAACTTCGCAATTGGAATTTGTGCGTTTTTGGTGAGTTAACCACATTCGTCGATATTTGAAACTATAAGGTCAGACGGTCCTGACTAATTCTGGGATTGGAACTAGTGTGACATTTAGTTCTCCTTTCGATCTCTGCAATTCATCCCTGTCATTGATCTGGCGATTGCATATCCAATAGTCACAACTTAATCTGAATTAAACTGATCGGTTGTTGGATCAACCACAGTCATCGATATCTGAGTCTATGAGATCTGACGATCTAGACCAATTGCGATATTAGAACTAGCGGGTTGTGTAATTCTTTTTTCACTCCCCGCAATTCATCCTTGTCGTTGATCTAGCTTAGAGATCCCACGGTCATGATCCTCCAACGATCCTCAAGCCCACGGTCACTCATATGACCAACGTCTATAATATGAGATGATCGACACGGTCAATTTATTGATCGGGCGGTTGTTGAGGCTTCTCACATTTTCTTGTGCATTGGTTGACTTCTCAGTATTTCCATTGATCGAACGATATTTCTAGAATGTGCTCTTCATTCGCTAACTCTCCTGATATTTTATCATAGGAACATTGTTGATCCTATCATGATCAACAATAATCACGAATTGCTTCATAATATTCGTTTCTTCTGCTAACTGATGTATTGTGTAGTGTGCTCTTCCTTCTAAGCTTTGATCTTCATTCTCTTTTGTATTGTGTTTTCCCTTCTGAGATTTGATATTCATACTTTTCACTTCTTCTGCTAACTGATATACTGTTGACATCAATGACAATCTCATCTCTGGTAAATCACAATGATAATTCATTATAACAACAAATCATCGCAATGAATGTTGACATCAATGACAATATGTCCAACAGTAGAAGGTTTCCACAAATATGTCAGAGAGGATTGAGATCTGTTGTACTTGACTGATCTAGACTTCTTGATCTTATCTTGGAATTTCTTTCCTCCTCCAAGAGATGAAAAGTTTCTCTCAAAGACATGTCAGTCGTTGGGCAGCTTTTAACTCCAACGCCTGTAGCTCCAAGAAGATGAGCCCTTACATGCGAATAAGAATCCTTATAGAAGATGTTGCAGTGATTACATTTCCAGCGCTTTGTGCCACTTCCTTTATCAAATCCACCAAAGACACCAACACCTTTGATATAGGGTGTGATTCTTTATACTTTATATACGTTGCTACTATCTTTGGATATTTTCACTTCTTCTCTCATCTTAGATTTCTTATGCAAATGGACTAGTCTAAACTTATATGGATGATGGATATGATCCAGACCCTACCCTCTGTTTTTTCCACTTAGTATAGTTTTAAAATGCATATAAGAATTAGATTTGGTACAGGGTGCATAGTAAATCCACTCATGCATTTATCATGAATTGGCATTATAGTTGGAATTTTGAGATATGCTCGCATTAGTCAAATAGTTATTTTTAGATAATATTTAATGAAACTTTAATGTAGCAAAGCTTCCACTTGGTATAGTTTTAAAATGCATATAAGAATAAATCCTCTCACCCATTTATCATGAACTGGCATTATAGTTGGAACTTTTAGATATGCTCACATTAGCCAAATAGTTATTTTTAGATAATATTTAATGAAACTTGAAAGTTGGCCACACCCCACACCATAACAGAAGCAACCAGAGTGGGACCAACTACTTGAGCTCCTTGTGACTTGTGAACTAAAACCTTACTATGATGGCAAGGACTAGCTGCTTTGCAACTATTTCCCTTGTTTTATATTCCTTTTACCTCTCCCCACATTAAAATCATTCTCCCTTGTTAACTTATTATTCTTACTTACCATGAGCACCCCTCCATTTCATGCTTTGATTGATTTGTATTTTGTAAAACATGTTGTAATCATTATTGATTTAAACACAACTTTCAATCCTTATGTATGAGTATACATTATTTGAATCATTGCAAAGATTCAAATCGAATTCACTCAATACATGTTTTCCATTTATTCCATTCACCCTAAAACCATCGACTACCAAGCTTCCTATCTAGCATTGCCAAATATTGAAAAAACTTAGGATAAAACAAAACCTCTACATTCAAGCATTGCATCATGAAATGCATTGGTGTGATTCGACATGTGCCAATTGGTCTTGAGTTATTTAAATCTTATCTTGGATGTTGACGATTGTTCCAATAGGAAAGATGGCTCTCATTTGAGGGGAATACATATGACTATCCCAGGTTGTAAATAAACCTAGAGTAGGTGCTCAGGTTCCATTTTGTCTGTTAGGGAAATAAATGCAATAATGTTGGTCTTTTATTGAACCTTCATCATTCAAGGTATGTGGTGAGAACTATTTCAAGGACCAGAAAAAGACCTATGCACCAAACTCTTCAAAATTTGGTGTAGATTTATTTGTATTTCCAACGAAATCCATCATTTTCAAGATAGCATAAGTAAATTGATTGACATCTCGAGGTAGAATTTATTCTTCCGTTGCAGAGCCATCCATTACAATATGAAAGGAAGAAAATGATGGAATTGAAAATCCTTTGACTGAAAATTTAGATTTTACAAATCCCAAAGGACATCCACTATACATCATTTGGTTGCTTAGAAAAATTTTCAAAATAACTGTTGAAGGAGCACCATGTAGAACAAGACACAAATGCATTTCTTTATGCTGGAAATAACAAAAATAACGTTGAATGTATTTTATTTCACCGTGCATATTAAAAATGAAAATGAAATCTTAAAGGATCAAAGCGCTCAACTACATTCGATCGATGAGAAGAAAACGGTGGCGATCTGATGCACATTCGAAGCCCGTCACTCTCTGATGCAGAACTACGACAGAGCTCTCTGCGTCATCGAGCCCGGGATCCCCATTTCCAATCCTATCGGGGACGTCCACAAAATATACACGATCTATAACAACCGTGCAGCGCGGCATTATATGCTGCATTTGGTCGTGTATAAATGCGGCATTTATACACGACCAAGTGCTGCTTCATCTGGTCGTTTATAAATGTAGCATATAATACTTAATCGTCTGGGGTGGTTATTGATGGAGTAGGTTAACTTGCGAGCAAATAGATCTAGGCAAAAAAAAAAGGGTTTGAATCTGGTTATATTTTTAGGAGTAATTTGAGTTTTGATGGATCAAAGTTCTATGTATTTTTGTAAGGTAGCTAG
>JASDQU010587201.1:32751-49144 GCA_032191745.1 Picea mariana | reverse complement strand
GGGTCATAATGTGTTAGGCGTGATTGCATCGGGGATCATAGTGTATTAAGCGGTTGTTGTGTTCATGGTCACAATGTTATGGAGATAGTACGACTCTCTTGCGACGTTTGTGACATATACGTCGTTCTTGCCACATTTGTGAATATCTATTTCGCAATTGCGACATTTTGAATGGAATTTCTCTGCGACCAATGTTTTACCAAACATGAATGAATTTTTACTACTTCAAATTTTAGTCAATCTATTGTCCAAAATACTCATCATCATCAAAATTTAATTAAACCCTACTTAGACAACCAAATATGCAATGTTTGTCTTCATGTATGATATTATTTGAGAAGTGTTGTAATAGCAGGGTACATTACATATTTTAGTGAATGCAGTGTTTTCATTGTAGAGTAAACTCGACACTTTCAATAATCTTATGATAGTTGATAAATAATATATGCAAGAATTATTTCAACCATTGGTATAAATATTCTTTTATTCATTATTATCAAACATTATTATTATTCCAATGAGATGATGGTAAAATTAATTAATGTCTTGAATGTAGACAATTGCAAGAACTCAGAACATGACTTATGAAAGCATAGGAATTCACCATAACAAAGACAAGAAGTAAATTTTTTGACAACATCAAACCTAAAATGGACATAGATGTAACAATAACAAAAGGATGAAGTACTTATGCATGAACAATGATCAAATGTGGAGCCAAAAATGATGAGTAAGTAGTCGAGGCTTGAAGTGCTTCAGGGTTCAATTGTCATGTCTTGGGTCAAAGGGGTTGGGATTATAGTGTGTAAGGGGATAAAGGGGTGACTATGTATACTTACATAGTGTGTCTGAGACCATAATGGGGGTTGAACAATCGAATTCATGATGACATGTGGTGTCATAGAACGTCATAATATAGACGAACACATTGAGAGAAATTGAGAGTAAAGTACATTGTTAAGTAACAAATATGAGATTTGTTATTGATGCCTTTAGGCATAAAGCACTTAAGAGAGATCAAGAATGTCACAAGATGATGATGTACAAATGAGAGTTATGGTGTATTTATACACAACTCAAGTAGGTTTCTACCCCTATGAGGGGTTGATGAGCCTAAGTGTACAAGTTTGACTAGGTTGGACTTAACCAATCCATAGTATTAGAATAAATGATAATAATTGATTAAAGGATGGTATTATCTATGATCACAAATACATTAACGATACATATGATTTTGTCGTGGCCACATTTGAATATTACACCAATAATTCTAACACCTCTTCTTAATTTGAACTAGGGCCATAGAGGGAAATCATTATATCACAAGATTTGTATTTCGTCCTCAATGAAGAATAAGGGTATTACTCCCGTGAAATCCACATGGCTCCCTCAAAAATCCACCAGATTCCTCAACAATATAAATCATGCTCTAGAGTGACTTCAGGGAAATATCTTGGTATTTTGCAGGAATGTCAACCACCTAAGTAATAATGGTTTGAGGTGGAGTTAGAAAATTCCCTTGATAACTCTTGGGACCAATAAGAAACTTAGTTTCATAAATAATGGTGAAGATATCCCACTTAGGTAGAGGATTTGGGTGAGACAGATGTAGAGTAACTAGTAGATGGGCCTCCCAAGAAGTCATCATCATCGTCACCATCATGGTCATCATCATTGATTTTCTCATTGGATGGAGGATTGAAAGGAGCATTCTAAGAATAAACAATGATTGATATGAGGCTAGATGAATCATCAATCTCATTAGCCCCAGTTATTTCCAGACACTATAGATGGAGTGCTCGAAGGAGTTTGCTAAGAAGTAGGAACATCACACTATGAAGGTGAGAGATACATGAACACATGGAAGAATGCATGCAAAGGAAGAAATGCATCATAATATGAGGAGGCACAATCCATGAAATCACATCGAGAATCATTTGAAAGGAGTATTGGGAGAGATCCTAGTAGACTGTGAGTAGGAACTCATGAAAGGGTTTCTCTATATATTCAACCACCCTATGAGTGGTGGAATCATAAAGGAAATAACCCTAAAAAAATTTGTTGCAGTGAATCATAGCATTGTAGTATGAGTTTGGAGATGTTGATGTGTTTCGCCTTCGTTAGGAGCATCAGTCCATGCACTAGATCCAAAAACTTTGAAATTTGAAATAGATCAAAGGTTTGTTTCCATAACATTTTTCACAGGGAGTTGTACATGTGAAAGCATGCATATGTGTTGTATTGATTATATGAACTATAAAAACAATTCCCTCTCCCTAGAATGTAAGATTCATTTTCTTGGAGTGAAGCATACAGTGAGCCATCTCCATAATAGCCTTATTCTTATGTTCTATTACATTTTGTTGTGGAGTGTAAGGAATAGTTATTTGGTAAGAGATGCCTTGAGTTATGAGAAATGAGTGGAAAGAATTGCTAATATATTCACTTCCACCATCAATCCTAAGACAATAGATATTCTAGATGCTTTGATTTTCCACAAGAGTTAGAATTCCCTAAAATCTGCAGACACCTCATCTTTATATTTAATGGTGTATACCCAAAGAAAGTAGGAAAAATCCTCAATGAAGGTGAGAAAATACTTTCCTCCCCCATTAGAAGGTGTAAGCCACATGCCCATGAATATCACTATGAATCAGTACAATGGGTTGAGAAGCTTGCCTCGCTTTGTTTTTAGGAAAGGACTCTTGATTATGCTTCCTCAATACACACCCATCACAAACACCATTGGATGGTTCAATCCATGGAATTTCAGCAACCATATGTAGTCAACTCTTGTGTCACAAATATCCATATTTTGTGGGATGGACACGTTGATTCCATAACATGTTGGTGTCATTGACATTGGCTACCATATCAACACACTTGTTTCTATTTGAGGAAAGATTATTTCCCACTATGMACATATGACAAAATTCATCACAATATCCTGAGGCAACCACCTSGAAACTATCAATCATGTCCTTTACAACACATTGATCTACATAGAAAATTTTTGGGATTTCGCCCATGGGAGAAATTAGAAGGCTTAAAATTATGACTGGGAGAATTTTTTCCATAGAGGGGCCTGAGGAGTTTCATTATACATAGCCCCAAATTTATTTTAAAAAACTTATCTCTAAAACCCTTCACCCATGGGTATTTGGGAGAGGAGAGCAGAGAAATGGATTTCACCTTCTAAAATTCAAACCATATATTTCCATTCGCCCCCATTTTCTGTTATTGGCAATTATTGGGAGGTATTTTCCCAATTTCCTGTTAATGGCCATTATCCAGAGGTATTTCACCCCAATTTTCTACTGTTTGTAATTAAATCAGAAAGATCGGATACTGGTGTAGATAAATATCAAGAGCTATCTTCAACAACAGATTCCCTAGACGCGGGATAGAAGCTTATAACATCTTTTCCATTTCGAAAGTGTTTGAGAATAAATATAATATGCCAGTATTCTTGTTTCAAATATAGATAAAGATCCACTAGATCGTGATCAATATCCTCCTTTCTCAAATACAGATCAAATTTTCAAACCAATTGAAGTGGAGTGGATCTATTTGCACAAGTTCCCAGAAGACCAGTTCCAGCATAAGTTGGTAATACCTGGTAAGGAGGGTTGAGTATGAATGCCTATACACAAATTCTTGTAGGAAAGATAAAAGATTTAAGGATAACTAAGGTTTCAATAACAATAAGGTATCAAAGCTAAATTACCTTCTAACTAAGAAAAGAAACGAAGGAAAACTTAATAAACCATCAAGATACAATGTTAAAATACAACCCCACTTAGAACCCTAAGAAGGGTTAAATCTTATTAAACGGGGCGTAAGGGTTCCATTGCTTCCCAACGCATCCTATGGAAAGGTAAGAGTAAAGCGATCTTAAGGAGCAAAAAGAGAAAAAGAGGATTGTCTTTCATCCCCAAGGTGAAGAGCGAGCAACATGTTTGGTGTCACTCCAAATTATAATAACAAAAAGGTGAGGATCAAGGATTCTAAAAGGGTAGCAACTATCCAGAGGGATAGAGTCGGGTTAAATTTTTATTTAATTCAACCACAAGGGATTCCACGCCCGACTAGATCCATTCAACTCAGCTCATACCTTAAACTCAGAATTCGACGGTAATGCATTGTTCTAAAGATCTGGTAAACATACAGTCGGGCTCATAACTCAAAGTAGAATGAAATGATCAACGTTTTGGGGTGCACACAGTCAACATAAAATTGCCACAACAAAAGGATGTTTCCTGTACGATCGTTCAACTGAAATTTAATAGAGAAGTGAATGAAGTCTCCCACATATATTTTTTTGGTGAACACAAGGGCTCAGATCTGTGTCTGTTGTCCAGAAAAACGCCAACTGTACAAGGGTTCTGCATTGTACACTATTTACTAATCACACTGGGGAGAGCTCTTGTAGCTTGACTGCAAGGGTTTTGTAGAAAAATGCTTGTGAATGGTTTTGGTGGCGAAAGATTCAACCCTAGGCAACCTAGAGAAATAATCACTCAAATTCTTCATTGGTTTTCCTTCGCTAGATATTTTAATCATATTTCAGAGTTTTGGGATCTTTGTTGAGGTAGAAATTTGGTTGTGGTAGCTGTTTTTTTTTTTTAAGGTATTTCTTATGTGAGGGACTGAATCATCTGGAAGAGAGGCCGATTTTTGCTATTGGGACGGAGTACCTTGTTGGATTGTTATTTCTATGTGGCTGGGCTGAGTTACATGCTTGGGGAGGCCGATTTCTGTAGGAGGAGGCCATATTTACCTGTAGACCAAGACTCCATTTGTGGTGGCTATATGTCATTGATCATGGACCGATTCAAGCTAATAGAGGGCGCAATCTAGGAGCTGGGCCAATTCTCCCTTTTGGATAGACTGTATATGCTAAAGGGGGACGAGTTCTCCATGGTACAAAGGAGATTTTCACTTACACCTAGACCATATTTTTGTCTGTTTATTGTTTGCTGCATTGCTAGAGTTTATTTCATTGTGGAGGGTGTCCTTAACACTGTTATTGCCAGTTGTAACGGGTCAGATAAATATATAATAAAAATCAGATTTCTTGTGTAGTATTTTCCCTTGTTGTTATGTTGTTTTTGTGAAGAATTTCCCTTGGTATATGGCTATAATGTTTGACAATGGGCATGTAATATGAACATTAAACTAGGTTTTGGAATCACTCAGATTCTTCATTGATTTTCCTTGGCTGGAGATTTTAATCATATTTCAGGGTTTTGGATCTTTGTTGAGGTAGAAATTTGGTTGTGGCGGTTGTTTTTTTTTATTGAAGAAGGTATTTCTTATGTGAGGGACCGAATCATCTAGAAGAGGTCGATTTTTTCTATTAGGACAGAGTACTTTGCTGGATTGTTATTTCTCCATGGTTGGGCCGAGTTACAGGCTCGGGAGACCGATTTCTATAGGAGGAGGTCATATTTATCTGTAGACCAAGACTCCAGTTGTGGTGGCTATATGTCACTGATCAGGGACCGATTCAAGCTGATAGAGGGCGCAATCTAGGAGTTGGGCCGATTCTCCATTTTTGATACACTGTATCTGCTAAAGGGGGTCGGGTTCTCCATGGTACGAAGGAGATTTTCACTTACAACTAGGGCATATTGTTGTGTGTTTATTGTTTTTTGCATTGCTGGAGTTTATTTCATTGTGGAGGGTGTCCTTACGACTATTATTGCCAGCTATAACATGTCAAATAAATATATAATAAAAATGAGATTTCTTGTGTGGTACTTTCCCTTGCTGTTATGTTGTTTTTGTGAAGAATTTCCCTTGGTATATGGTTGTAATGTTTGGCAATGGGCATGTAATATGAACATTAAACTGGGCATCAAAGCTTCACTCATCCCATGAAAACTACATAAACTAAACCAAACGGCAACCCATAATTATAACAATTGCAACAAGGGTTTATCTAGGAGGTTTAGAACGTGCTTGTAACATGTTAGTCAAACCTCTTGCGTCAGAAATAAGTCACAGAAAATAGAGGGAAGAGTTTTATAGTGGAACTTGTGCCCATTTACCAAGTGTTTGACAGAAATACAACACCAGAAAATTACCAAAATACTATAGCATCAAATACTAATTTGTGACATCAAGTAGGTGGGACATTGCAAAAAACCTCAACATGGTATGAATGATAAATTACTAGAGGCGCAGTTCGTTCTTTGTAGTACTGCGGTGGTAAGAAAAATTGTTGATTTATTCTAATCTTTTTGTGATGGTGGTATGGGTGGTTTGTGAGTCAAACTCTCAATGGCATTGTAGAGAATAATATGATGAATAGTGACACACATGCATGTGTGTCACTTCATGGGTGGATCTTTTACATATACTTACTAATTACTTTTTATATTACTGGGATCATTGGGCTTGTAATATATTTTGATTTCCTTATATGTTTTTGTATTTAACTAAGATTTTACTGCATTCTGCATGAGTTATCGTTTGAGTCAGAGCAAGGTCCTTTGTTTGTTTCAGAAACTATAGATGGAATCCAAGAGTTGGAAAGCTCAAGAGAGGGGACATCTGATGATAAGTCCAAGGAAAAAGAAGAGAAAGACAAGGAAAAGGGTAAAGAAGTTGAAAAAGAGAAGTGGAAGGAGAGAGACATTGATAAGAAGGGAGAGAAAGAAAATGAGAAGGATAAAGTAAAAAGCCTTGATGGTGCAAACAACAAACTTAGATAGCCTCTTGCAACGACTTCCAGGTTGTGTTAGTCGTGACCTTATTGACCAGTTGACAGTAAGTGACATGCTTATTATTATATATTTCTGTTGAGGTTTCTGATGAGACATGAAACCCTATGAATATGGGAATACTCTATTATGATTTTTGTTGCAGGTAGACTTTTGTTATCTGAATTCAAAAAGTAACCATAAAAAGCTTGTGAGAACATTATTCAATGTACCTCGAACATCCTTAGAATTATTGCCTTATTATTCAAGAATGGTTGCAACATTGTCGACTTGCATGAAAGATGTAGCTTCAATGCTTCTGCAACTGCTAGAAGAGGAGTTCAATTTTTTAATAAATAAAAAGGTACCTTTCTTTTCATTGTACGTTTTTGGCATGATTCACTGATACCATGTGCTACAATTATGAATCATGTGTCATAAATTTTGTTTTGAATGTTCATAATTACCTTGCCATAAAAGACCATCCTCTCTTTCTTTATCAACTCTTTATAGTGATCTGTAGATTATTCTCCCCTTTGGTGGTTTGTGTTTTTAGATATTTCTTGTAATATTAATTAATGTCATTAAGGGAAGTTGTGTGGTTATGGCCTTATGTTTCGGTATTGTCAGTGACTTTTTTGAAAACATTACATGGTACTTCCTGTATTTTGGTCTTTTGTTATATTGAGATAAAGTCTGTTTCTTTGTTAGACATGCCATTGTCATGTTATGCTATTAAGTTTTAACTGTTAAGTGTATATGTTAATCATATTTTTGTGCAGGATCAAATGAACATTGAAACAAAGATCAGAAATATAAGGTTCATTGGGGAATTAGCAAAGTTCAAAATTGCCCTCGCAAGTTTTGTATTTACCAGCTTGAAGGTGAGCTTTAATGCCATTCTTTTGGGCAACATTTTCTTGTCACAGGATTTCATTCCACTTTTTATGTTGTAGACAATAACATCTTTGTGAGTCCATAGACTGTGAGCCTTATCACGCTTTTGCACAATAATTATCCCGAGGCAGGAAAATCTTCAAAGAAACTGCCACAACTGAGTTTATTGAGTTCTAATATTTTGTCCATCAAACATGTGTTATGGGCTCTTAAACGAACAAATGTTTGCTAGCAAAAAGATATTTCAGGAGATCCGGCTTCTAATTGTAACATTGTCTCCTAAGATGATACATATGTCTTGTTTTGAAGAAAATTAGGAGGCCTACACAATTGCTCTGGTGTTCTGTTGCACATGGTGCTCAAACAAGGCAGCTTTAGTGAGTTAGTAAAGTTCTGAACAAGTTAACCTTAGACTGGTTTCAACGATTTATGAGGCCTATTTGAGTGATTTCTGAGGTTGATTTCTGTAAGGTCTTATTGAGGTGGTATTTCAAATACCGAGGCCAGGGTATATCTAAAGCCCTCGATTTCAAGGAGTCTGGAACACCATAGTTCTTATATTGGGAACAAGCTTAGTTCCAGAGGCCATTTTCAAATTTAGAAAATCCCATTTCAATTTCATAGGCCTGATTTGGTCTCCGAGGCTTTCTTTTTCTATGCCCCAATTTCAAATTTCTGAGGCCTGGCTTCAAATCCTAATGGCTGATTAGGAGGGAGGGCCAGTGCCTCTGCGGAGACCCCATTTTCATAAAGATCTATTTTAATAACACACCCACATCCACATCTGTATCCACATCATCCACATCCACATGAGGGGGACGCCGAGCAAACACGCATATTCATCCCACTGGCTACAACCATTCAATCATTATGTTAGCAGGAGAGCCATGGCCTCTGTGGACACTCTTATTTGCATAAAGATCATGGCATTTTGGGACATATATGCTGCAACAGACCAGACCTCACAACCAATGTAATAATTTTAGAGTAAGAAACAAACAAATGCATGAGAAACAAATTGTATAATATTGTTTATGCACAAGTCAAACACCATTATATACATATTTTGTTTGTATGTGAAACACTAACAGTAAATACTAACTAATCGAACCAACTCATAATGGTGGATTGCTTGACATGATAATGTTCTATTCTATGTAATGTAAGGATGCATCACATGAAAAACAAATTAATTAATTAATAGTGATAATAATAATAATAAATAATGACAATAATGTCAATAAACTTAGTGGGAGGAAGGTTGGTGGGAGGGAGGTACCTCGCAAAAGTCAGCAAAAACCAGTTTCGATTCCCCATACATCGTTCGTTTGTTGCTTAGGGCAGGTTCAGATAGAAAAACTCAATCCGACAAAGACAGAGGAGAAAACCACCCAGCAAGCACCACCTGCAACATTGGTCGTTGTTTTGATTTACCGTGTTTAGCTTGAAGCAACACCATGTATGATGGAGTATTCGAGTAGCCCCGCTTGATTGTGAGTTAAAGCATAGTGACCAGACTTGGTAGTTGTGGAGTTGAGTCGTTATCCATGGATTGAGGTTTTATAGAGCCCGCTGCTGGTAATTGTCCAAGTGGTGGTGGATTTATTTACAAAGGTTTGGCATAGCCATCCACGTTAGCTACAACACTGGCGATTGGCGTCGAGTCATAGCCCCATCTGATAGAGGCATAGCAGTGGAGATATTCAAGGGAAGTAAATTGAATCCATGTGTTGTCAGTAAGACCATTAATTTGTACCAATGGTAGATTAGACTGTGGACTCATAGTATTAATGAAATAAAACCATTAACTTTGCATACAGACTAGTATTGAAAACCCTCAAATGTGACATTGGAAAAATTAATTCTCCAGAAGGACTAGTACATTTGGTTACTTCTCTAGAAGGACTAGTACATTTGGTTACTTCTCTAGAAGGACTAGTATATTTGGGTCAAATAAGTCCTCCATTAACGTCATCATCATTGTCGTCGTCATCACCATTTTCATCGTCACCATTATCACGGTCATCTTCATTGTCATTGCAATCATATCTTCGTAAACCTATGACCTCTAGGGAGTAAACTCATGTTCTTAACCGTTACGCCATCACTATAATATATTAATTATATCATCTATTAATTATATTATTATATAAAATATATAATATATAAACAAAAATAAAAAAACAAACCAAGCATATATTATAAACCAAAAAAAAAAAAACATATATTAATTATATATATTATAAAAAATAAAAAAAATAGCAAACAAAACCTGACCACTATTGAAAACCCTTGCCGCCCAAATTTGAAAACCCTGACTAAACGAAACCCCACCCATGCACGATTAGTATTGCGCCCAAATTTCAGAACCCACACTAAAAAACACTCAGCCGACCCCAATCGACAGCAAGCTGGGACAGAGGAGATCACCCCACAAGAGAAAGAAGGAGCCCACATCTCTTGACCATCTTGACACTCTGTAAACAGGGCCACTTCAGCGAGGCTTTAGGTGTTCTGGGTATCATAGGTAAACGTTTAGACTACGCTATGTATATTTGTCTTCTGCAGGGATGTATTCAAAGAAATTCCCTACCAAAGGGTAAGGTGATTCATGCCCACATCAAGCAGAGCAGATTTACGGAGGCTGCAATACGAACAGTGGGCGCTGCAATACTAACAGTGGTGGGGAAAAGATTTTTCCTCCCACCTTTTTGTCTTATGATCCTTTCACCCAAGCTAACCAGTCGATCTTCTGTATATTTTAAAAGTCTCATTTGCTTCCCTTACGGGGTTCTGTTGGATACAAGTTCTCTCAGATGGCACAGTTTGGCTTCCTTATTTGGTAGAGAAGATTGTGGAGGTGGCAACAAATGGCAGTAAACCAATTTTGATCGAAAAAAAGTTAATTGAAGGTCTTGATGCTAATCAATGGGGAAAACGTTGGATTCCTCTATTTTTGGCATTCCAGGTATTTCTCAATAATTGTTTTTTCTTGTGATAAATATAAACCTGTGCTTTTCTCATAATTATTTTTCTTAAGAGGTTATGGTTGCTTCCTTTCTGATGAAGCAATGATTTATCTTGACAATCCTTTTCAGTACTTCTTTATAGTGAAGCCAATCCGGAGGGGCGTATAGAAAGATATTCAAAGGGAAAAATCAGAGCGGCCTGCCTGGGAAATTTATGATGAAACAGGTGATAAAACAATATTTTTTAAACAAGGTTAAGTCTCAGATATTTGGAGATGATTTAAAAGTTGGTTCGATTCTTTCTATGCACCTTTGATTTTTATCTAAAGGTTTGAATGTTTTGTTTCCCTTCAGTTCTGTCATTGTTGTTGACTTTGTCAGAGTAAATATTAGAATTGTTACTGAAATTATCCAACTGTAGTGGTATATTCTTTTCTTATTCAGAATTGTTCTAATTCTGGTTATATGAACTCATGAATTCTCATGTTGAGTGTCAACTCTAAGTCATTGGTTCTAGTGTGAAGCAGGCAATTTTGTTAGTGTCTTGTTTACACTGTAACATTAACTATGAATATTTAAAATTTAGAGTTCAGTCTCACACTTTTTCTGCCCATTGCACACATATTTTGCTTGTCTTGGCTTGAGGATAAAGATCTTTGTAAATACTATCCTTTCTGTGGTTACAGAAAATTTGAGATGTGAATGTAAAGCTGTTGGGATCAGTGCTTTTCTTACTATGTGCCAAATGATTTATGATATCAACATGTGCCAGAACCATGCGTGGAACAGTTCCTGTCTCCTTTCCAGAACTATGCTGAAATCCATTAGAAACGGTTGACATGCTCACCAATGAACGGAAATGATAGGTTTATATAGAATAAGTAAATAAGCAATATTGCTCTTAGGAGAATGTGGTCGTTAGAATAATTTATTATTAAATTTTAGTACGTATTACTTGTATTTTTTTTTGAAATGATGCTTATATTATACATCAAAAAATCTATTACATCAGCATGATTCAGACCCTTCAGTCACGGCAGAAAATAAATATGATGTTTTATTTTAATGTGAGATCTGGACCTCGTGTCTTTTCTAGAACCCCTGGACTTGGCCTTTAGCTTTGGCTCAGAACTTTGACAGAACTTTTTTTTAAACTAGTAATTAAACATAATTGGGACTTATTAAAGTATAGAGTCACCAACCTGATACGATGCTATATTCCCATCAAGCAATCCTCCAATGGATTTGACCAAGGAATATGCCTTCCAACTTTGGAAGTATTCAATTCCAAATGATCTTTTTTTTTTCTTTTTTCTACAAAAAATTTCACTTTATATTCATATAGTAAAAATATAAATTGTTCAATACAATGTGAAACCTCGGCAAAAGTGCTCGAAAGCAACTGAGAGAGAGGAGATGGTAACAATATATCAGCCTTCCTGAGATAGGATACAAAAAAGTAGCAACCTGTGTGCTCTAATTCAAAGACAAAAACTAAGTCCCAGCAATACCAAAACATAGTTAATAAAGTTCAAGGGACAAGTGGGGGCCTTCATGTTCACCCACACATTGGAAGTAAACAATTTTCCCCTGAGCCTGATGAACTTGTTTTGATAGAGTGTCAGTTGTTGTATTGTATTCATGAAAGATATGTTGAAAAGAGATGGAGTGAAAATTGCTTGTTAGTTCGAGAATTCTCTCCTTCCAGCCCTCCAAATTGTGAACCTGAAGCTGTCCCTTGCCACATAACCAATCGATGATTATTTTGGAGAAACCATAAACTGAAATCTTCAATAGGTCCAGCCTGACAACAAGTGTGAGTAGTGCCCAAGCTCCAAGTAACTCTACTCTAGTGTTAGTCCCCGGGCCGTAGTTAAAATACCATTTAAAAGTTTTGAAATATGATGTCTTTATAATTCCTCCCACACCACTGTTCTGACCTAAAGTTGAAGCTGCCCCGTCGAACCAACCAGAGACCGCCCTATCATACCAACCAGTGGGATCTCTATCACATCTCGTAGAAGCTGTCTCCTTGGCTTCTTGTGTTTCTTCTCCGTGCAAAAGTCTCTCATAAAAGATAGAGTTCTATATGATGCTCTCTGAATAGAAGGTATTCCATTCTCAAATAAGACAAGGTTCCTCTCTATCAAATAATCGAGCAAAGAAATACCGGTAAATGAGGAAAGTGGGAATTTTGTTGTATCCAGTTTTTAAAACAATCGGAAATGGAGTCACCGTTCCAATTACCTATGAATTTCAATGTATGCAAAACTCTAACCCAAACACCACAGGTGAAGTCGCATCCAACAAAGAGATGCATGTTCAATTATGAATCATTCATACATAAGGAACAGAGGTCGGGGCCTTCAAATCCTCTGCGTTGCAAGTTGTTCCATAGGAGAAGTTTTCTCTCCACAAGAAGCCAGCTGAATAGTTTGATTTTTAAAGGGCAGTCCCATCTCCAAATAGAAGTTCTCCAGCCACTAATCAGAAAAGCATGTTTTTTTTTATTCTATGACCTCGTAGGCATTTTTGACTGTGATTTTTTCTTATACCATTTGTAAAACTGCACCACACAGCTTTGTCAGGGGCCTCCTCTGTCAGAGAATGAAGCTTGACGTATTGACCGCTTGTCTCATGCGCAATCTCCCTTCACCATCTGGTCTTCTGGTTTCTGCTACTTCCGTCAGAACCAATATCGTCGGGTTAACCGCTTTACTCTGCTTAGCATTTTGAACCACACCGCCCGAAGTCCATCAGTGCTTTTGCAGCTCTATTTGAAGCCTATAGCTGGTTTTCGGCGAACTTTCATAGCTACAACTGCCCTTAGCGGCCTCCTACCTAGCGGGACTTACTACCACTGATCCACCGACGTCTTACACCAGACTACCAGCAACCTTACTAGCTGGATGAGTGAACTATGCCTTAGCAATACCAAGGAACAACGGATGCAAATACAGGCAAATAAATGAAGTCACAATGTGCGCATAATAGAGAGACAATAGACAAGCATCAGAGATGAATAACAAGCAGAAGTCTTTATATTTATCAGAGCATAAAAGCTTTCGGGTATTACAATATGTGTCAGAGGCACTGATAACAGACTCAGAGCAGGATGCTCTTCCGCTCGACTCACAGACTTACAGATAGAAAGACACAAAGCTTCAGACAGAAGGGAAGCTTAGAACCTAAGACTGACTAACTCACAACTCACAAATTCGGGAATGAATATAATGAGCTTTCCTCCTTCTTTTATAGGAATTTCGGGAGGAAGAGTCATCATGAAGCCAAGACCCGAATAGACCAGTGGCCCACTATGTCTGCCACCTAATCTTACTTTTAGGATTCGACAGATGTATTCACGCAGGAATCTCTGACCAAATCATTATTTTAATAATAAATCCACCGAAAGCAAATTTAAACAGAAGATATGACGAGGGAGTCGTGCAAGATTCCTCGGCCAGAGTACCATGTCACATGATAAACAGTAGATCTGACGGGGTTTTCATGTAAGATTCCCTGACCAGAGGACAATCATACCTACCAAATCACATGCTAAACAGTAGAGCATCTTGGAAATGTGGGTCAATCCGCACCAGAAGTTGGAGAAGTGCTCCGAGTTTCAAAGATTCTCATTATTGAAATGACAACACTATGTACAAAGTGGAGTTTAATGACGGCAACCCAAGGAACCCGAATGGCACCACTGTCGTCCATTTAGACATGAATTATTACATGGTGGAGTTTTAAGGTACAAACCCACGAAAACCTTTATTCTAATGGATGATCATGGAAATGTCGGAAGTTATATGGGTCCCAATGCTGAGTATATACTTCCCAAACCAATTCAGATCATTATTACTTTCTGGATCTTGGTGGAGTAAGAACTTGGTTCGTATAATCCATGGGTGTTTTTCCCCAATAAAAATCATCTTGTATTCTTCTTCAGAAAATAAGTCGGAAATAGTATCAAGTCTTATGTTATGAAATAGGAACATTCTTCCGACTTCTGTCACATCTGGATTGATACTTACTGGATTTAATCCAAACTGATTCCACCATTCTAACAACCAATCAGGTTCAGGCCAATCCTTGAAGGAATGAGCAAATCTTACCATGCAATAATAATACTTATACCTGTCTATCCAGAGACAAGTATTAAACCACATAGTTTTATACTGATAGTAATCCACATCATATATCTTTTCATTTGGATTTTGATTTGGCCATTCTGGAATAGTTCTCATTCTACTTATTTGGAATAAATCATATGCAGGAGTTTCTTCCCATCTTCGGGTTTGATGATCATACCATTGTCTATTAACAGATCTCAGTCTGCTCAGGTCCCCCATTTCAACGAGTTTTTCTCTAGATGCAATAGTGATTGGTTGATGAATTCTACCAAGTATGTGATGTGGAGAAGTACATTTATATGAGTATTTCTTGAAAACCCTGGTAGGCCTAATTCTACCTTTTCTGAATGCCTGAGCTGCCATGATGGTATCCAATGTTCTTTGAAAACTTCCCAGGGAGTATTATCATCCAGATAATGAGTAACAGGAGCATTTCTTTCGTCATCAAAAACTTCAACTGTTACCAAACTTTTCTGACAATAGGCAAGTTGCATATGATGTTCAGAAATAAATGGTAATTCAATCCTTTTGGAAGGATCTCCATTTATACTGGGCATGGTGATAAAAAATCCATTCTTTCCATCTGGACATATACAAGAACCATGAGGTTCTACTACTGATAGAAAGGGTGTACCAAGAATACAATCAACCGGTAGATCAGAAATTTCAAATTTCATTCCCAAAGCATAATTTTCAAGGATCAAGATGCCTTTAGGAATTTCAAATTGAAAAGAAGTATTTACATTTCCTAGTCTTGTAGCTGATCCAAAACTAGGAAGCCAGTGTTTTGCAGGGATAAGATTTTTATGCGGCAGGTTTAAATCTGATCCAGTGTCTATTAGTGCAGTCAATGGAAAAATCTCTTGATTAATTTCTAACTGGATCTTTATATAATACAATACTTCTGGTATTTGATAGGCAGAATCTTCATGCCTGTCATTCCCTGCATTTCTGTTGTAGTCTGTTCTAGGAGCTCAGTCTCAAAAGGGGCATCTTCCAATGGTGGA
Organism: Picea mariana; assembly: GCA_032191745.1. Classification (NCBI taxonomy): domain Eukaryota; kingdom Viridiplantae; phylum Streptophyta; class Pinopsida; order Pinales; family Pinaceae; genus Picea; species Picea mariana. Next base: position 33,431 of record JASDQU010587201.1, on the reverse strand, counting down.
GGAATAGAATCCAGCCTTTCTTTAATCTGCTTGATTTCTTGTCTGGCCCATGAATCAATCTTATAACTGCATTCAGCATCGAGCCTGTTGACTGTTTCTTTTAGCTCACAGACTTCTTTTCTAAGAAGTATAACTTCTTTAACTAGTTCTGTAACAGAGATATTATGCAGTTTTGGTTCTCTGTTGAACTTGATATATGTTTTGGTATTTTTATCAAAGGAAGCATCTAAGAACAAAGGTTTTCTGATAGGGATCTCAGAGAATTTTCCCTTTTGTTCTTTTTTGACAGTCTTAATAAAAGTTTCAAGGAGGGAATTTTTCATGTCACTTTCTGGAAGGCTTTTTATTTGGGCAAGCATTTGTGCCTCCTGATCCCCTGTGTCTTGAAACATATAGACTTTTATTTTTTCTTGAATTTCAGGTTCTGAATCAGAATCAGAACTGTTACTGCTACTTTCACAAGTGCAAAAATTTGGATTGCTGCAACTACAATGTTGATTCATCGGGATTTCATTTTCTGAGGAATATTCAAATTCTGATGTACTATTAGAAGAACAACATCCCTTTTGAAGAAGATGAACTTCTTCTTTTATTTTAAAAGGATTATGGGGGCATGAATTTGTATCATGATTATTTGCCCCACACCTGTTGCAGTGAAGCTTTAGAATCAATTGCCTCCT
>JASDQU010587200.1:20308-58848 GCA_032191745.1 Picea mariana | reverse complement strand
TGTATGTAAAAAGAAGAACTACAATTTCTAGGAAATTGTGTCCTTCACTCCAAGACGACTTCATAGAGAATGGAACTTATGCTCAGTGAAGGTCTTGGTGAATATTCTTGTCATCTGTTCTGTTGAAGGAAAGAACTATAAGTCGATGATCCCCTCTTGTACTAAGTCCTAGATGTAGTGCATGTGGATCTTGATGTGCTTCATTCGTTGTCTCTGAACTGGATCTCTGTAGAACTTCAGAGTGCTCTGGTTGTCACACCAGATGACAATCGACCAATGAAACTGAATGCCCAACTTAGTGAGAAAATTTTGTAGACAAATAGCCCGAATGGTTATGTTAACTACCCCTCTGCACTATGCCTCAACTAAAGATAGAGCAATGGAAGCTTACTTCTTGCTCGACCAACAGATAGGCCCAGAACCAAGACTGAGTGAGTAACCAGATGTGGACTTGCGATCAGTGCTATCGCCAACCCAGTCAGAATCAGTAAACCCAATGAGAGATAATGCAGATTCTATTGCATAATGAATCCCAAAGGTGATGGTTCCCTGTACATATCAAAGGATACACTTTGCAGCTTTCCAATGTAGCTCATGTGGCTCCTGCATGAACTTGGAAAATGCGCCAACTTCATATGAGAGGTCTAGTCTAGAGTGTGTGAGATACAACAAGATCCCCATGTTATCAACCAGTGGGGTCTCCCTGGCATCCTCAAGTTTGACTCCTGATAGGAAAGGAGTCAGAGTAGTTGGAGCAAACTTACAGTCTGTCATGTGAAACCTCTCAAGGATATCTCGTGCATACTTGGCCTGAGACACTTTGATTCCTAATGTATCTTGACTGATCTCAGGTCCAAGGAAGAAGTGTAGTGGACCCATGTCTGTCATCAAAAATATGTCATGTAGAATCATCTTGACTACAACAATCATTGAAGTCGATAAACCAGTGATCAACAAATCATCAACGTACGGAACTAAAAGTAGAAGTGAATCGGCCGTCTTGAGCATGTAGACATTTGGGTCTGATTTAAAACATACAAAGTTATGTGACAACATGTAGGAGTCCATCTTGGCATATCATGTCCTCAGAGCCTGCTTGAGGCCATAAAGAGACTTCTTCAATCGACAGACCAAAGATGAGTCCTACATAAATCCCTGGGGATGCTCCATATAGATCTCCTCTAAGACATCACCATGAAGAAATGAATTCTTCACATCCATATTATATAATTCCCATACTTTGGTTGCTGCAATGGCAAGTTCCAATCATATGGAATCCATCTTCGCTACTGGAGCAAAGGTCTCATCATATTCAATACCATGAACCTATTGAAAGCCTTTGGCGACAAGCCTGGATTTGTATCTACTAATCTGTTCATCCGCTGCACTCTTGGTCCTGTAGACCCATCTGCATCTGAAATTTTCCTCCGAGAAGGAAGGGGAACCAGATCCCAAGTCTGGTTCTCGAGGAGAGAGTTGTACTCCTCCTACATGGGGGATTCCCAAAAGGGATTTCCATCATCCTCACCATAAGACTGTGGATCTGAAGACTGAACCAAGAAAAGATTCCTGGAGGGCAATGGTTCAATGGAAGTGGTTGCAACAGGAGGCTCCTTGAAATCAGATCGAGTCCTCCTAGTGTCAGCTGGATCACCAACGAGATCACCTACATCCTGAAGAGTATTCTATGCCCCCTTGGGCCTCTGCTCTGGCTTTGCAACTGTAGCTGGATGCTATGAATCTGCATATGAATATACTGACTCTGAATCTGAATCATCTAAGTCCTCTAAATCATAACTCTCATCTGAAGAGTTGGCATGTGCATGCTCATAATCTCGGACAGGTGGAAGAATGAAGGTGTCTGCAAGCGACTGTTGAGGTACATGTGAGACACTTTCCTTGAATTGGACACTTTGCTCAATCATGAGTCTATCCGAGGAAAGATCAATAAATCTATATCACTTCACACCATCGAGGTATCCAACAAAAATTCACTCAGTGATCTGTGGATCAAGTGCCTTCCTCTTTTCAGAGGGAATTCAGGCCCATGCACGTGAACCAAAAATGCGAAAGTGGGTCACTTCTGGTTTGAGGCCGCTCCAAGCCTCATATGGGGTCTTATCCTTGACATATATGAGGAGATATGTTTTGTATGTATGTTGCACAATTAAATGCTTCGACCCATAGTCTTTGTGGTAGAGACTTTTCATGCAACATGCAATATGCCATCTCCTTTAGATATCTATTTTTTCGCTCGATAACTCTATTTTTCTGTAGAGTATAGGGAACTGTGTGTTGCAACTAGATCCCTACCTCATGAAAAATATCATGGATCTCATGATTTACATACTCTCCTTTGTTATCAATTCATTGGTCCTTGATCTTCATTCTGGACTGTGTCTCAATTAGGGCTTTGAAATATTTGAGGTGTTGAAAGACCTCGGATTTTTCCTGAGAAAGTAGATCCATGTAAAACGTGAGAAATCATAAAAAACAAATGAGAACAAACATCACTTTGTTGATCGATGGATGCAGAAAATGACCCATAAGGTCATCGTGGATCAGATCTAAATGTGTGGAGGCTCTCTAAGACTTTCCCTTGTTGAATTTCTCTTAAGGGTGTTTCCCGAGAACACATCCCTCACACACTCCCTTGGAGAAATGGATGTCTAGTAGACCATAAGACAATATTTGCTTGATAAGTTGTTGCATGTATCTGAAATTGAAATTTCCAAACCTTTTGTGCCATATCCTACTACTTTCATCAACATGAGTAAGCTAGTAAAGCATAATTAGGTTCAATGAATTCATAAAATGTATGCAATCTAAACTGATGATTTACCTCACTGGTAGCAACCTTGGAGTTGGTTTGCATGTCATAGATGTCCATGAAATTTGGTGTGAATATGAATTTCTTTCCGGTGCCATAATTCGTCATCTGGTACATGGAGAGAAGGTTGACAGAAAGTTTGGGAACATGTAGCATGTTCTCGAAGCTTCTGTTGGTGAGTTCAATCCTTCCTTTGCCGGTGACTTCGACATAAGAGTTGTCCCCCATTAGAATAGGAGGACCTTTTCATGCATCCAAAGAAGAATATACTTCTTTAGAGGAACCCATGTGATGTGTTTCTCCTGAATCTACGATCCAAGCATCGGGAGAGGAGTTGATGGCAATCAAGGCATGGCTAGAATTTCCTTTCTTGGAATTCAGATATTCTGGCTTCTTCTTCTTGGCACCCTCAGGGATGAGATCTCCAAGGTTGTTTTTCTGAAGTATTTGATACATCAGATCTATTTTTTTTTGCATGCATGCGGATTCTGAATGTAATCCTTTGTGACAATACATGCATTTCTCCCCTTTTCTTCCCTTTTCCCCTTTGGATCCAGAGGCATAGGTGAAGGGTTTTGTGTACCCTTCCTTCTTTGGATGTGCATGATCTTTCTGTTTATCTTTATCTTTAGATTTCTGATATTTGTGGCTTCCATATTGCACAATGAGTGCATGCTCCTTTGGGCCTTTGATTTTTCCCATGTTGATGAGCTTGGTTTGCTCTTGTGTCAGGGATTCGATAAAATCCTCAAGAGAAGGCATCTTCCAGGTGGCTCCTGAGGTGAATCTGAAAAAATGGAATGTGGATACAAATATAGAGAATTCAGGACCAATCTTGGAAATAATGGTGAGAACCATTTGTTTCTCCTCCTTCAATTTATCAACCCCACAAGCTTTGAGTTGCAACAGTAAATACTTGAATTTTGTAAAGAAATATTGGATATTGTCGAAGATTTTTGTATCTAATGTGAGCAGCTCCACCTCTAGCATGTGTCCCCTCATTTCATCTTGTTTTCCAAAGAGCCCTTCTAGGGTGGTCCAAGCTTCATTGGGAGTCTTACAGGAAAATATGTGAAAAAGGAGATCGGGAGAAATAACATAACTCGTACAACCCTCTGGTTCAAAGATGTATGGATATTTTTTCCTTCCATGAAAAATAGTTGTAAGGTGTAAGAATGAATTCTTTTTGGAAATCCATCTTTCCACGGTCTTCAATCTTTTGTACCTGCAAAATATTTTGGTGTAGCTTTTTCTTATAATTATGTCGGCTCTGATACCATGTAAATGTATTGAAACTGCACAAAATAGATATAGATAAACAATAATACACAAATTTGCAGAGAGAATTGGAGAAAGAAGAAGAAGGAGAGAAAGAATGAAAGAATTCTCATTAACCGTTTGAATAATGAATAATTTACACATGATAAAATTTGTATAAATCAATGAGTGCGCACTAGAGGAGAAAAAATGCACCATAGTGGTGGTATATAGTGATCTAGACACACACCAACAGTTACGGGAGTGAACTTCCACCTAGTCTAGTCTCTCAGGCAGTTATGGGAGTGAACTGCCACCTAGTTGAGTTAACTAGTCAACTAGTCTTCAGTTAACTGACTGAACAAAGAGTAGTGAGGAGTTAACTCAAGAAATCAAGGGTAATACGAAAGTATGGTGATGATCCCAAGGCAAGTGCACATTATTTGGTGATGATCCCAATGTTTCATGGTGACAAAACCAATGCAACATCTAAACTCAACTCAACTAGTCAAACTAAAGTGTCAACTAAAAGAGAATATTTTCCTGGTGGAATATTCTCCCCTAAAATATAGGAGACTGGATAATGATTAATTATCACTAATAAACAAGGAAAAATCTTAGGAAAATAAAATCCTAGTTGTGTGTGAAGTAACTCCAACAATGTCAACCCTTAGTGATTGATGTCAACCCTTGGAGAAAGTCTGGTAGCAAATTCCGGTAGCACAAAGGTTTAGGTAATGTACCGAAGGTTGTTTCATGTATAATGGTATGATTTTTAATATATTTTAAGGTAAGACTATCTTGGATGGATATTACATGTCATTCCATTTCTGGTGGTATGTGGAACATCACATAACTCCTCACAGTTAGAGAGTTATGGCCATGAGAAGTTGGAGAACCCACATTTGGGTAATGGACCCAAGTTTGTTTGATGGATAATGGTATGAGTTTTGATATATTTTTAGGAAAGACTATTCTATATGAATAGTACATGTCATGCCATTTCCATTGGTATGTGGAACGTCACATAACTCCTCACGGTTAGAGAGTTATACGAGGATGATTTTAAGGATGGAAATTTATCTTAAAATATAGAAACCTTGGTGAATCTTACTAATCCTTCATATGCCGACTGTAAATGTTTGGAGATATTTTTGTAAAAATATTCAAATTTCTAAGGATTTTATATAGTTTTTATAAAATTTTGGCTATTTTTAAGGTAAAATAAATTTATCCTATAGAATTTGGGCGAATCATTTTTAAAATAACGAATCTCGTCTTTTGAAAAACCATGGAAAATTAGCCCATGAGTGAAATTTAGCTGCTAAAATCATCTATGGAGTTATAGCCATGTGAAGTTGGAGAACCCTCATGAGTCATCTAGAAGCCCCAAAAGGTCAAAGCAGTCAAACTGGTTTAAGAGATTTTAGAAGGTAAATAATAAAGTGAAGTGATGAGTGTACTATAAGTCAAATTGAATACAAAATAAATTATTTAAATAATAAATTTAATGGAGAAATTAGAAGTGGGTTAAGATGGTTAAAAGGTATCCCCTCGAGGAAGCTACATAAAAGTATAAATAAGAGCCAAGACTCTCTCATTTTAAACACACTTGAGCATATTGAATATCTATAGGTGAATGAGGTAACCAAAGGATATATAAGCCTAATTTTAGAGGGAAGGTGAAGTAAAGAAGGCCGAAATTCAGGGGAGGATAAATTCTTTTGATGATGCTTTCTAAGGTTGAGGTACAGGTTGGTGCATGGTTGATGCACTTGCTTATGGTACATGATGATTATAGGTTGAGGTACAGGTTGGTGCATGGTTGATGCACTTCTTTATGGTACAGGTTGATTATAGGTTGAGGTACAAGTTGGTGCATGGTTGATGCATGGTTCAAGTTGTTGGTACAGATTGTTTTGTCTAGGTTGATTGGTACAGGTTTACAGCAGTATATCTCATAGTGATAGTGTGACAGTGGTTCCATCATTCTACTTATATTTCAGGGACGTTGGACGGGGCAAGGACAGGTGGTTTTAGCCACTTGGTTGTAGTCGGAGAACATAGGGGGTTGTAGCCTCCTTCTGGTTGTAGCCAGAGAATTGGGGAGTTGGAGCTTCCTTCAGGTTGTAGCCTAAGAAACTAGGGGGTTGGAGTCTCCTTCCAGTTGCAGCTGGAAAACAAATGAAGTTGGTGATTCCAATGAATGTAATTCTTAAAGACATATAAGAAAAATAATTATGTGGTTTTCTCCCGCTTTGGGTTTCCACGTAAAAACATTGGTGTATTGTGTATGTGTATGATTGCTCATTTGTTGATTGTTTATTTACTCTGCAACTATTGGATGATAATGCTACATTGATATAACACTTGCATTTTGTGGTTAAAAGGGATAATTTCTCTATTATTGATTCACCCCCCCTCTCATTAATCCAACAACCACATGGGAGACAACTACCATTCTGCAACAATTTCCTCATCTCAAGCCTTGAGGACAAGGTTGTTTTTAAGGGGGAGGTCATGTTAGGGACCTAACATCCCTAACCCCTCACGTAGGTAAAATAATATATTTTCCATGTAACAAAGGTCAATATTAATAAGGCCTAGTAATAAGGAAGAATAAGTCAAATGTAAGAATACCTAATAGAAGCTTCCACTTCTAGAAGATCTTCCTCTAGATTGTTCTTTTGGTAGATAGATTTAGTATAAATAAGAGTCGAGGGAATGAGAAGTTTTTGTATAGAGAATTATTGTAATAGAGCGTTGCTCTGCTGGACGTTTCCCCCTCAAAGAGGCAAGTGAGCATTGCTTCCTATCAATAAAGGTATTATTATGGTGTTGTGGTTTCATCTATTATGTTGTTTCACTGTTGTTCTCTGCAATATTTATGTTTTTTTGCTATTATAATAAATTTGGTACCTTACATGTGTAGTCTTATAATATCTCACTTGATTCATTAATAGATATATTTTCTTTCCTAAATTTTGAAGATATATTTCTTCAGATCAGAGTTTATTAATGGTAGCATGGGAAATGTATAAGCTAGAAGAAAGTAAGTAAGTCAATCTAGCTCTTTTTGTGTCGAGAACCTTTTCCTCTGTTGTGTAGAGGACTTTGTTGTCTAAGTCTATTATTTTCCTTCTTTGAGTTTTCTTGACAACATCTTTCCTCATCTTATTATATGTTAATATTTCTATGTGAATGACATCTTCAATTAGGTCTAGGATATTTTGGTTTCCCTAGGATAAGTTGTTCTCAAGCTACTAGGTGTAGCTATTTATTCCATTTCGAAGAATTTATCATGGATTTGTTTTTATTTTCCTATGCTTTGATTCAAGATGAAAAATTCCTCCATACTCAGATAAATGAAACTACTTGGAGGTGGGTTATCTTGATGTGTTGATTGTTCTTTGAGCTCTAGTAGCTTGTTGTTCTTAACCTCCTATGATCTCTATAATTCCATATTTGTCCTTTTCCTTTTTATCTCTTTTCTCTTGCTCAAATTTCTCTTCTTCTTTTTTCTTCTTTGCTTCAACATCTTTGTTTTTCCTTAGCTTCTAGTCCTACTTTCTTATCCATTTATGCTTCTTCTTTCAATTTCATTTCTTTTTCTTTTATGAGTTTCTCAACCTCTATATGTATCTTTTCTTCTTCTTCTTTTGGCATATTTTTCTTAGCTTTAATATTTTTCTCTTATTCCTATATATATCTTTCTACTTTAGTTGTAACCTTATTCTTCTCTTACTTTTTCAATAACATTTATGTCTTTGCTATTTTTTTCTTTATTCCTTCCATTTGTTTGTCTGAAGCCATACTATAGGTATCAGTGCTTAGCAACTAGTCCCAAAGGATCATGTCTTTGAAACTAACCTTGTAGAAATATGTATTCTAACATTTCATTTGATTCCTACCTTTCTTTCTTAGAATTAAGTAATCCATCATGATCTTTGTACATATTCTAGGGAATGGAAGTCCTTTTTCTAACATCTTTGGCTTGTGTGGCATTAAATCATTGTAAGGCATTATGATATAAAATTTCTCCCAAAATCATCTTGTTAGGAACATATTTTGGAAATACACCAAGAGGAGTAGTGACTCCATAAATTCTCAAATATGTGTAATCCTCTTGTAAATATCGTTTCCCTGCACTCCTCAAAAGTCTCATTTCCTATTTCCTCAATTTGGAGAAATTTTTGGAAAAATAATAATTTATATAGAGGTGCTATGAAATAATCACACAATTGGGCATAGTTTCTCTTCTACTTGTTTTCCCACATCACTTGTAAATATACATGCACTAGTTATTTTCCCATGTTCCAATTCTAGTTCAACCCTAGGAAGAGTTACTAGCACAAATGACATCCATAAAATATGATTCCATGTAAAAGGTTGGTAAGGTTTGAGATTTGGTTTTTCCTTTTGGGCCCTATCAATGTCTCTATTTAATAAATGCAATAGGATTGTTACCTAGTTGAAAACTCTTGCTATTGTAATACATGTGTGCACTGCATGCACCCATGCATATTTAAAATGGATACCATTTTGTTCTCCATATAATTTTCACATTAGAGCAATGGCATAAATGTAAGGGTTTGTTAGATTAATCATAATCTATATGCAATCAATATTTCCAAAAAATTTATTGTCTTCAACCCACCAACTTGTTGAAAATTTCTTGATGTGATGATCTTATTCGAAATTTTCCATGAAGCCAATTATCATATGTTTTTCAGGTTCATGTAGACTATAGTACGTTTTAAAATCAGATGATTGGTAGGAGGTTATACACTTTCCCTAATGACTAATCATAGTCCTATTGTCAATGTTGGTGTTCTTTATTACCCATTCAATGGCTTCTCAACAAGGCATGATTGGAGTTCTTGCAAACATAGTATGGAGGTGTGACCTTCTAATATTAGCAAAAACCAAGTCATCAACATTTCTCATGGCATGGTTACTTGGAGGTATTATATCAAGATATTCCTCCTCTATTAGTTTTTTAGATCTAACCCCAACTAGGGAGAGGTATTTGGGAATTATTAGAGATTTAGTATCATTGAATTGAGTTACTAGAGTGAACTACTCAAGTGTTGCATCCATGTCACTTTTTATCTACTCAATAGGTTATGTTATCGGTTTAGTTTCCTTCGGAGAGTTTTTGGAATGGAGGAAGATATCCTAGGACACATATTCTCTAAATTAATAGTAAAATTTAAATCACCAACTTTAAACAATTCTTTGTAAATATAAAATCTGTGTTTTAAGCAATAAAATCTATGTATTGTAAAAAAAATAAAAAAAATTCCAATCAATTTTCAGCTAGCAATAAGAAGTTTCAATTAGAAAGATTGAAGAAGGGATTTTAAAATGGTTAAGTGATGGGTTTAAGCTAAAATTATCAAATATTGGAATCCAACCAACAACGAATGACTAGAAATTAGTAAAGGATGCTATGATAACAAAGTGTAATTCCCACTCTAATTTTTTAACAAAGTATGGAATTAGCTCTGCCATTCAAAAGTGAGAATGATTTCAGATATAAAATTATGCACATAAGAATTTTTTTTTATAGAGAACAATTTCAAATTTTAATCAATAATGAGCTTATGAACTGGTGGATTTGGTAAGACATGTCCACTTTATTTAGATGTTGCATCTCAGCTATCTATCAAATAAACATTCAATTCATGGAGATGAACTCAATGGATATAAAAAATGTCTTTTCCTTTTTTTTAGAGCTATGATTTTCATGAAAAGTTTAATGATGAAGCAATAAATATATAAAGGGATTCGTAATGTCTGAAACTTTAATTGGAGAGAAAGTTTAAAAATTATATTGGAAATGCTTAAATTAGATCCGATGTGTTATTGCTTGAAAGTTGCATTTTTCTTCATTAGGAAAAAGCCAAATGCTTACTTTGATTAAATCAAATAAATGTAGACTCGACTTTATTAGGTGAAAAAAATGAAGTTTTCATTGGAGCACTATTTCACTTGAGAAGGAAGAGTCTATTTTTGTTCCGACTTAAAAGACTTAACAATGTGGTGATGCTATCGGAGATATTTTTCCACTTTGCATTGGAGCACTTTTCAAATTTTCATTAAAATTTTGGTTTTGTTTCAACCAAAAAAAACCATTTTTAACTTAGTATCAAATTAATTTTAAATTTTCAATGCAGTAGTCCTAATTTTTTGATGGGGAAAAATTTATTTTTACTCTGATCATTGTAGGATGTTTTTCGCTTTTCAATTTTTACATCGTTAGAGTTTTATTTAACTTTATTTGTGTGATTCCACGGATGGGTTGCCACGTAGCTAACATGCAACCCAAGCTATTTATGAGGCCTGCCACCACCCTCACCTTCAATTCTTGGATGGAGGACAAAATTTATCGTGCTCCTGGGCAGGTTAGACAGTTCCCTCACACAAGTTTAATGGATCTCTTAGTGCACCATGACAGAGGGATGATGATGGGTATGGGAGGCGTGTGCAAGGTCACTTCAGCACCCCTGACACTCCTCCTTTTCATCCAGATTTGTTATGCCTTGTTTCACTCAGCTCAGTTTTCGCATGTGTGCTTCGCTCCATTCAATATCCCAGCTCTACGCGCTCTTCTACTAAGCTCTGTCTGGTTTTCCTTATTTTCCATGCCCCGGGAGCGTGGAAAGCCCAAGAGGGGTCCTTCTTGGTATTGCTATGCATCTAAGCAGAGACATCTCCACAAGCTTTCCCAGGCTTCTTCGACCGCATTGGTTCAAGGGAATAAGGTGCCAAATTCGCCTCCCATGGCCTATGTAGAGGAGCAAATTCCAGAAGAACCAATTATGGTGCCGCTGATCTCCCTCCTCTACACAATCCCAAACCACCAAGACTGGCCCAACACTAGTCTCCCTGCAATTGCTACAACGGAAGCCATGGATGAGGTGACTTGTATAATCCAAGAAGAAATTCCTTTGGCTGACCGCCCGGTTGAGCCTTCACTGCCCACCTCAGCCTTGGCCTAAGAATTGCACTCACTTTTCTTCTTAGTGCCAGAACATCTGGAGCTCATCTTCGAGATGTAGAGGGACATGATAGAGAAGTTCCATAGGCACACTATTCTCAACAACAAACTTGACATTCTTTTGTATGTTTTCTCGTGTAGACAAAGCAAGCAACGATGCCTAACCTGCATGCAACCTTACATCTCCACTCCTCATGATGACACTCAAGATAGCAGGTTTTAATAGATCTTTTAATGTTTAAATATCTTAGGCTCTTTGTACCTCCTCTGCAAAAACACACGGATTTTTTGTTCTCTTGTTCAACTTTCATGTTTAGTACTCTTTCCATATTTTCTGGACATGTTTTGTTCATACTTCTTGTTGCATGTTTATACAACTCCGTCTAAATATCCTTCTGTCACATGTTCCAATTTCCAAATGTTTTGGCGGAACAAGGGACGACTTTTTCTTTTTTCCAACCAGAACAATAGAGTGTCATCAGTTTCAGTTTCCACTAGTTTGGGGAAACAGGGGGAAGGCCCTAGAACTTGATTTGATATGTACAATCACAATTGTTTTATGAAGAAATAACACTTTTTATTTACAAAAAAAACAACTTTATATGTGTCATGTGAATGGAGTTCTTTTAACTTTCAAAAAGCTAAAAGTTCAAACCTACATCCAATACATAAAATTTGTTGGAGTGAAAAGTAAACTTGTTATTCAAATGAAAGTTAAATTTTTCTCCAATAAAAGTTAAGATTTTTCTCATAGAAACTATTGACTCTTATAATTTTTCTGTGTTTTCTTTTATGGATAAAAGGTTAAGTAAGAAAAAATCTTCTGAATAGAATTTCACCAAACTTTAAAGAAAAGTGACTTTTGTAAAGGAGTAAAAATAAAAGTAAAGGAAGAAGAAGAAATGTGATACCAAAAATTTTATTGAAAATTTTTGGGTGTGTTGAGGTCTCAATAAAGGTTGTTGATCCATGGGGAGAATCTAGAATATTTGCAATTTTTCATTTGATTAGAATTCAAAATCAATTTCAAATTAAGTATGACTTAGAGAAGAAACTTAGAAACTAAAAACATCCATACCTCCATCTTCAAATCAACCTTAAATTTTCCTCTTTACCTTGATGTGAAGTACATAGTCACTAACTGAAAAGAATGAGAAGTTAATTTGTTGAAACACAACTTAGATTTCAAATGTGAATTATGACTTTTGACAATATTTTCATTATTTGCAAATTATTTATTCAAATATCTAAATTACTTTATCATTCTTTTAGTATTGCTCTACTACCCATGAGCATCCATAGCCCAGAGTCACCTTGATATCATATACCTTGCTTTGTTGCTAATGAGATGCTTATGGGATTGAAATACACAATAGTAGAGATTAAACCCAAAGAAGAAGCTCAATTAGACTATTCCTTGTTTGGAGTGCAATATTCATATGAATTAATAGCTTTGTAGTCTTTCAATAAACTTTAATACAAGATTGAATTTTACATTTCTAATTTTCTAAATATAAAAATATAGAAAAGGAAAAAATATTATTTATAAATATATTGGATTAATAAAATACTCTAAAAAGATAATAGAAATAAACTTTGTTATTCTTTAATTTCTAAAAAATAATTCTACAAAAATATCTTAAATTGTAAGACATAATTGTCCAGAAGAAAAATTAATGAAAATAAAAATTAAACCTAAACAAAAAAATTTGAGTTAAGGAATTGTTGCACGAAATAACTTACAAGTACTTCAATATTGCATCAATATAACTTGGAAAAACTATAGAAATATTGCAAGTACACAGGGTGAAAATCATCATCGAACCCATTATGAAATAGAATGAGATCATCTTCCCTAATAAGTAATTGTTTTTAACTAAAATTGTTCAATCACGTATACATTCGTGAGTTAGTTTATATTTTCTTTTCTATTTTGATTCGAGAAACTATTGCCTTTCAATGAAACACCACTCAACAAGAAGCTACGAAATGACCTTTGTTCAATGCAATTTCTACACACGAAAGTTAAATGCTGAAAAATGCACTTAGCACTATGCCATTATGTCATGCTTACCACTATGTCGTTATGTCATGCTTACATAAGTTTGTATTAACACTTGTAGCATGCTCAATTCAATTTGAGTTTTGACTTATTCTGTCGAAAGGTGTACACCTATTGACAATGGACACAATTAATGATCTTTTAATCTTATTTAACCTTAAACCTTAATCTGATGGTTATGCATTGAAGATGTTGGCATATTCTTAATCGTTCTCCAAAATCAATGGGTCAGATTTATTGTTCATAACTTTCTTGCATTTATCAAGGTATCCCTTAACATGTTTACTTTTTAACATTTACCTAATCACATTAAAAAATTATTGTAAGGATATGTAATTGTCACGTTTAAATGATTAAGTAGGATTAAACCATGGAATCTAAATAAATGCCCACTTTTTGCTTCTGAACCGGCCGTTTGATGCCCACACGTTCCATTTATCAACCTAATGCAGCCAAACGTTTCATATTACCACAGACGGATTACCACGGATGTTTTATATTGGGGGCACGCTTTCTCAGCTGATACCTTTCGGCGTTCTCAGCCACGAGTTAGCGGCTGTGCTAGTTTTTAGTAGTTTGTAGCATGATCAAAATTGAATTCTTTTAAAAGGTTTAAACTTCTACTAAAAAAAAAAATTAAAAAAAATTAAAATCACTTGTCATTTATAAAGGTCAATAAATATCATAAAATGTTAAAAAAGGGTTAAATTTTCAACAACATATCAATATCTTTACTTGTAATGTTTGGTTGATAAATGAGCATTGATTCATCTCTCATTACTTTTATTTGGCATTTAAAGATTAAAATAATTTCTATTCTAGTTAGCTCTTATCTATTCTATGATACCGCATACTCTTCCACAACATTAAATTCAGCATATAGCTCACACATAGATAAATATCTTACCATCATATTGGTATATGCACTATTTTATTTGTCATTTAATGAATGCTTCCCCAAGAAGCTTAGATTCCTTGTCTTTGTGAATCCTCACTCGAATTCATGTGTTATGAGCATTGTTGAGTCTTGTCAATATGAGAATTGACATCACATTTAGTTTCATACTTCATGTTTTTTAATCCCACAATCATCATAATGTCATTTGCTTTGTTATCTTTGCCTCTAACACTCATCATAATGCCATTTCCTTTGTTATCTTTGCCTCCATGCCTGGCTCTATAAAAAACCAAATGAGATTAATCACAAATGAGTTGTTGAATGCCAATTTAGAAGAGAAAACAATAGACATTGAGCAAACCCAAGGAAATCAAGTTGTCTCTTTGTGAATCAAGTTATTTTATTGTATTCATAGTTCTATGAGTTTGTCTATTAAAATTCATGACATGGTTATAGCTTTGGTACCTAATATAATTATTATTTTAGCATATTGGCAACCCTCTCAACCATGTAGTATGTAGTATGTAATCCACTAATACAATAGATAATGGGAACAAAACAAATTTAACTAAAAAATGAATGTAACTCTCTTAACAATCCACCACTCTTGTACAAGTTTGGTCAAGCTCATCATAAAGTCAATGCATAGTTTTTTCTTTGTTTCACATAAAACTATTTAATTATTATTTTTGGGATTAAAAACTCTATTAATCTTGGTAAAATTTTCTAACTTGTACATTTTTTATTAAGTTTAAATATGAACTTGCACAAAATGAACCTTGTCAACATCACAAAACCTAAAATTGGGATTACAACAATGATAATTGTGATTATGTTAGTTGGATTTATAGCATCATCAAATCCTCACTCATTTGTTCTCCAAAATAAGCTTTCCCCCCTTTTCTGGATTCCATGCATCTTTATATATGGCACTCTTTCACTTTATTTTTATTGTTTCTAGCAACATTGAAATAAGTGTGATACTTTGCAAATATTTTAAGAATGCCTCTTTCTCCCTACTTCATCTCAATCCCACAATCAAGGAAACATATTCTTTGTAGCATTAATGCTTGGAACAACATTTTTGAAGCTAGTGGGTTTCTTAAGAAAGCTAGGGAGAAGGTAACAAAAAATTTATTATCATCAAACTTATGCATTAGGGATTATGCTCTAACATCTCACTCTTTCATGCATTTCTGCATAGTTTGAGAGATAAACAAACAATCAATATCCTCAATAAAAATAACATACTCTAGATGGTCTTGATGAGTAATTTCTTTTAGTTTCATGTTTCTATGGGTCTTGGGAAGCTCCAAATCATAAACATAATAACCTAAATAATAAGCAATGAATGCAGTCATGCTACATTGTCATGTCCCTAGAGGTCTAGAGTTTCTTCATTTCTTTTATATTGTTTTGATAGAATTATCACCCTTTAACAAAGGCCTGAAGATCTACTACAATTTTTTTCTTTTCTAATGGTTTCTAGAATGAACATGACTCCCATGGTTAAGTAATATTGAGGAATGCTCAAAATATAAATATAAGAAACATTGTACATGCATCATATGGATACATAGATTGCATCATCTTTCATATGGGTATTCACAAAAACATTTGTTTTTGAGATTGTGTCTAAAATTTTGTATTATCATTTTTAACATTTGAAATTCCTTTAAAAAAAACTTATTCATTAATTATGAACTTTTTAATATTAATATAATCCATCAAACAATTATATTTGAAATGACAAAATATGCTCAGTATTACTTTTTATTAAAATTTTAACTTATGTATATAATTATTTATTAAATTTTAACTTTTTTAAATAACTAAAAAAAACAATATTCCATTTAAAATTTTGTCCATTCTTTAAATCGAAGTGAAGTACAACTATTTCTTCTTCAAATTGAAGTGAAGTACAACTATTTCTTCTTCAACTTTTACATGATAAAAAGTTGAATAAATATATATATACCCTTCGACTTAAACTAAAAATCTGCTGGGGAAGTGGTGGAAAACACCCAACACATCAAATCAAAATAGCATTAATATAAGAACATCATTCTCATCTCTTGTTTGTTTCCCTACTATTTTTAGGTCTTACGAGGGCGCAGACAAAATAAGTGACATTGTTTCCCATAATATGCCCCACTCCCACTCCTGCCCTCCGATTCTCATTATGTAACCCACCACTGTCTCCGCCGCTTCATATCTGTGCCACCTTTCCTCCAGCCTTATGGCCATCGACAGGTGACCATGTGGAATTGGCCATCTATCAATCTCACACACACAGATCTCTGGAATCCCATGGCAGATCATTGAGGACACTAGTAAGCATCTGGGTGGTATCTCAGTTTGGGCATTGGTCTGCCCCCACAATATTTATCCTCATATTTCTGTGGTATTGTATTGAACTCTGTTGATCATAATGCCGAGCTGCTTGCCGACTGTGAGGAGAAAATGCAGTAGGAGTCGTGTTGCAGACGAGAACATGGTGAATCGGAGCAATGGCAATGACAACAGGGGATATTCAGGTGGTTTCAGCTACTTATGGTCGTTCATCAAGCCTTTTCTTATTAATAGTGACTCGCAGCCTTCCTCAAACACTGGGGAACAAGTCGATGGACGAGGAATCAGAAGAGAAATATATGGAGACAACACCACAGATATATGGTTTGCCAACGATCCTGCCACAGCTGAGAGGAACTACCATGCTGTTCAGAGCAGCATGAGATATGTCATTTACATGTGAACTCTACTGTTTATTGATATTACAAGGAATATTTAAGATGCCCACTTTCTACTTCATTTAATAAATAGGTTTCATGTCCACAACATATTGCATTCCATTAAAAAAACATCAATCCAATTTGGTATGCACATGTATCAATAACAGGCTTTGAAGTTTGGAGTTCTGCTAACATCAATCCAATTTGGTATGCATGTATCAATAACAGGCTTTGAAGTTTAGAGTTCTGCTCTATATGGCTTTGCAGTTCAGTTGAGGAGGCTTTGAAATTTAGAATTAAGCTCCACATGACTTTGAAGTTCAGTTTAGGTGGTTTTGTAGTGGTTTTTGCAGTACAGTTTAGGTGGTTTTGTAGTGGTTTTTGCAGTACAGTTTAGGTGGTAGTTGTTGGATTGGTATTTTGTTTATTTTAAAATAAACAAAATTGTTAAAAAAACAATTATTTTCATTGATTTAAAAAAATAAAATTTCATAATTAAAGTTAGTTATCAATAAGGATAGCTAAATCACAATTTTTAAACTAAGTCTTGGATTTTTGACATTTTTCCCATCAATTTTGCTTCAAATCTAGCTAAAAGTTGTTTAAATTGTTTACACTATACAGTCTCAAAAACTCAAAAAGGTAGAACATTTAAACTACACATTGTCTAACTGTTTTATATTTTGTTTTTTTCGGTTGGAATCGGACAACATAAATCTGAAAGAAATTACATTTTTTTGTTATTTAAATTGTATTTTTAAATGCATAAATGAATTCAGCATGTTGAAAAACCCTTAAAACACTCAGATTGTACAAACTTAACCACTCAAACCTTCAAATCCAACACTAAAATATCACAAAAATAAAACCAAAACTTAAAACATTTGAACTACTGCTTTAAACTATACAACTATATTGCGATAAATAATTTTCAAAACATTTGAACTACTGCTTTAAACTATACAACTATATTGCGATCAATAATTTTTAAATAAGATACATTACCTTCTCCAATTCTATCCTTGCAGAGTTTTTCTCCAATGGATTAATAATTGTTCCTTTGTTTGGTTACTTTGGTGAGCTCACAGGGTCAAAGTCACAAATTCACCCTAAGTTACTTTTATCAACCAAAAAACAATTGCATGTGATCTTAATCCGTCCGTTTTTAATAAGTTGATGGTTTTCAATTGCAAGTGATCTTAATCCGTCCCCTTATAGTGAGTTGATGGTTAGTTTCCATTGATAACCAGTTTTTAAGCTGTTAAATTTTTTTTTTTTTAATTTTTAATGTAAGATTAAATTTATAAATTTATTATAAATTATTTTATGTTTTAATTAAAAATAATTTTATATGTTATATTTTATTTGTGTTTAATAAGTTGATGATTAATTTTTACTCATTTTTTTTTAATTAGGAGTAATTTTGATGTTGAAGGCATATATTAAGGGAAAGTTTTTGTAGAATAAATTTATTATTAAAAAAAAAAAGTCAAAATATTAGAAAATAGTATTATGAATAGAATTATATAGTAAAAGTCATCACCACAGTTTTTTAATACTTTAATATATTTTGTCTTTAATGATGGGTGGAGTATCCACTCAAAACATTGGACTTTTTAATTTTCCATAAACAATTTATTTTCATAAGTTTTTTCTACAATTATGATTAACTATGAAAACATACACACTCAAATTTAATAAAAAAACAAATTCAATTTAAAAAAAAAATAATAAATTTGTTAAAATTTATTAATTTTTCAAAATACCTATAACATTTAGAGATTTTGAAGAAATTCAACCTATAAATAAATAAACTGATTGAGTTATTAATTTACTCTTATCATCCTTTTAAAACCCACATTATATCATTTCAATATTGTGAAGTAATTCAACCTAAAAATAAATGAAGTTACCATCCTTTTAAAACCCACATTATACCTTTTCCAGATTGTGAAGAAATTCAACCTAAAAATAAATGAAATTATTGAATTATTAATTTACTCTTACCATCTTTTTAAAACATACATTATAGCAATATTTGGTTGCGCGAAGCGCATGCGGAACGGGCGCGGAGAAAAGAGAAAGTGCCGCCGTTGAGGCAGGCCCCCAGAGCCCCCTTCCTGGCCGCGCATATATGTGAGCCTTTTCTTGGCCGTGCATATATGTGAGCCTGCTCACATAGAGCATACTAACTTTTAAAGCATGATTAAAATTGAATCTTTTAAAAGGGTTCAAATTCTTTTTGGAAGGGTAATTTAAAAAACACTTTTAAGAAAAATGTATTTTTTTTAAATTACTTGTCATTTATGAAGGACAATAAATATCATAAAATGTCAAAAAAAGGGTTACATATCAATGTCTTCACTTCTAATGCTTGGTTGATGAATGAGCATTGATTCACCTCACAATACTTGCATTAGGCATCTAACTTGACTAAAATCATCTCTATTCTAGTTAGCTCTTGTTTAAGGTGTACCCTTCCCCAAGATTTAATTCATCACATAGCTCACATATAGATAAATATCTTACCATCATCTTGGTGTATGCACTATTTTATGTGTTACTTAATGAAATATTTCTAAAGAAGCTTACATGCATTGTCTTTGTGAATCTTCACTAGAAATCATGTGTTATGAGCATTGTCGAGTCTTGTCAATATGGGAATTGGCATTGCATGTAGTTTACATACTTTATGTTTTTTAATCCCACACTCTTCATAATGTCACTTCCTTTGTTATCTTTTCCTCCACTCCCGACTCTGTAAAAAAAACAAAACAATTAGTCATAGGTTATGGATGTAAATTGTAATGACTTTGTAAGCTTATTAGTAAGATTAATTACAAATGAGTTGTTGAATGTTAATTTTGAAGACAAAACAATAGACATTGAACAAACCCAAGGAAATCAGGGCATTACATGTTCACTTATTCCATCTCACTAATAGTATCCAACATGTTGATGATTCATAGTTATTTAATTCAATTCATAATTATTATTTTAGCATATTGGCGGCTCTCTCAACCATGTATTATGTAATTCATGGCATCCCCATTAATACAATAAATAATGGGAACAAAACACATCACTAAAAATTGGATGTAAATCTCTCAACAATCCACTAGTCTAGTACAAGTTTGATCAAACTTGTCATAAAGATAATGCATAGTTTTTCTTTGTTTCACATAAAACTATTTAATTATTAGGTTTGAGATTAAAAACTCTATTAAGCTTGGTAAAATTTTCTAACTTGCATGTTTTTTATTAAATTTAAATATGAACTTCACAAAATGAACCTTGTCAACATCACAAAGCCTAAAATTGAGATTATATCAATGGAAATTGTAATTATGTCCACTTAATTTATAGCATCATCAAATCTTGGATCCTTTGTTCTTAATGATCTTTCCCCTTTTCTCCATTCCATGCATCTTTATATATCACACTCTTTCATTTTTTTTTTCTTATTTCTAGCAATGTCATTCACATTAGTGTGATGATGCTTTGCAAATATTTTGCGAATGCCCCATAGCTATCTTTCTTCCTCCTCATCTCAAGCCCACAATCAAGGAAACATATTCTTTGTAGCATTAATTCTTAGAACAAGATTTTTGAAGATGGTGGGTTTCTTAAAAAAGCTAAGGAGAAGGTAAAACAATTTTTATTATCATCAAACTTATGCATTAGGGATTATACTGTAACATCCCACTCTATCATGCATTTATGAATGATTTGAGAGATGATGCTACATTGTCACGTTCCTAGAGGCCTATAAGGCAAGTAGAGTTTCTTCATTACATTTGTTTTTCTAATATGATCTAGAATGAACATAACTATCATGGTTAAATAATATTAGGGTATGCTCAAAATATAAATATAAGATGGATTGTGCATGTATCATATGTATAGATAGACTGCATCATCTTTTATATGGGTGTTCACAAAAATATTTAATTTTGCGATTATGTTTAAAATTTTATATTATCATTTTTAATAATTTGAAATTCCTTCAAATAAAATTGATTCATTAAATATGAATTTTTATTATTAATATATATAAGTAATCAAAAAATTATATTCTAAATTACAAAGTTGATTTACTATTAATTTTTTATGGAAATTTTAATTTATATTTTTATTTGTTTATTAACTTTTAACATTTTAAATAATAATTGAAAAACAAATTTTTGTTTAGAATATTTGTTTTAAAGTACATTCTAATTTTCTTTTGTCAATTGAATTACAACCATTTCTTCAAATTTTCAAACTAAAAACAAGGACTAAATAACTCCCTTGAACTGTAAATTAAGAATCTACTAAAAGAGTGGTGGAAGACACCCAGTCATCACATAAAAACAACATTAATAAAAAGTACGTCGTTCTCATCTCTGGTTTGTTCCTACGATTCTTACGTATTGCTTGGCCGCCAACAAAAGAAGTGACATTGTTTTCCTGCGATTCTTACGTATTGCTTGGCCGCCTACAAAATAAGTGACATTGTTTCCGATAATGTGCCCCACTCCCACCCTTCGATTCTCATTATGCAACACACTAGGGCCACCACGGTCTCCGCCGCTTCATATCTGTGTCACCTTTCCTCCAGCCTTATGGCCATCGACAGGTGACCATGTGGAATTCGCCATCTATCAATCTCACACACAGATCTCTGGAATCCCATGGCAGATCATTGAGGACACTGGTAAGCATCTGGCTGGTATTTCAGTTTGGGCATTGGTCGCCCCCCCCCCCACAATAATTATCCTCATATTTCTGTGGTATTGTATTGAACTCTGTTGATCATAATGTCGACCTGCCTGCTGACAGTGAGGAGAAAATGCAGGAGGAGTCGTGTTGCAGACGAGAACATGGTGAGTCGGAGCAATAGCAATGACAACAGGGGATATGCAGGTGGTTTCAGCTACTTATGGTCGTTCATCAAGGCTTTTCTGGTTAATAATGACTCGCAGCCTTCTCAAACAATGGGGAAGAAGACGATGGAGGAAGAATTAGAAGAGAAATATATGGAGACGACACCAGAAATATATGGTTTGCCAACGATCCTGCCATAGCAGAGAGGAACTACCTTGCTGTTCAGAGCAGCATGAGATATGCAATTTACATGTAAACTGTACTGTTTATTGATATTCCAAGGAATGTTTAACCTGTCCAATTTCTACTTCATGTAATAAATAGGTTTCATGTCCAGAGCATGTTGCATTCCATGGGGAAAACATCGATCCAATTTGTGATGCATTATCAGTAAGAGGCTTTGAAATTTAGAATTCAGCTCTATATGGCTTTGCAGTCCAGTTTATGAGGCTTTGAAATTTAGAACTCAGCTCTACATGACTTTGCAGTTCAGTTTAGGAGGCTTTGAATTTTAGACTTCAGCTCTACATGACTTTGCAGTTCAGTTTGGGAGGCTTTGTATTTTAGAATTCAGCTCTACATCGCTTTGCAGTTCAGTTTAGGTGGTTTTGTAGAATTTACTCTTACCATCCTTTCAAAACCCAAATTATAACAAGATTCTGTGCTTAAATTGCAATTTTGAATTTTTGATGCATTGGGAGAGCCTACTAATTTTTACAGCACACCTCAAAACGGATGAGATTATGAGTTTTTTATTACAACCTGAAAATAACTGAAAGAGAGGAGTGAATTAAGATATTTATGATTTAGATTAAAATTTATTGTGTGGGGAAGTGCTTTTTACAGATTTATTATTCTTTGGGTGTTCATGAAGTTTCATCATATAACATTTAAAAATATTAATAGTATTAATAATAAGAAAAATGTATAATTTCTATTATAAATAAAATATTACATATTCACAATATAACATTTAAAAATATTAATAAGAAGAAAAATATATCAATTTTTATTATAAATAAAACATTACACATAAAATATTTCATTGTTTTAAAAGATCTTTCTACAACTTCAGTGTGGAAAATATGTGTAATTAAAGTTGACACATGGTATTTAAAAACTATTATTATTGATAATAAGAAAAATATTTCATGTCCACCTTAAGGAAACTATTTCATATAACTCACACACAGATCAATATCTTACCATCATATTGGTGTATGTATTATTTTATTTATCACTTAATAAAAATTTCCCCTAGAAACTTAGACCACATGCTTTTTAATCCCACCATCTTCATGAGGGCATTTGCTTTGTTATCTTTGCCTCTCACACTGGTCATAATGCCACTTCCTTTCCTCCACCCTCACTCTATAAAAAACCCAAAAAATTAGTCATAGGTTACATATGTAAATTGTAATGACATTTGGAGTTTATTAGTGAGATTAATTACAAATGAGTTGTTGAATGCCAATTTAGAAGAGCAAACAACAGACATTGAGCAAACCCAAGGAATTCAAGTCATTTCTTTGTTTATGAATCAAGTTATTTTATTGCATTCATAGTTATATGAGTTTGCCTATTAAAATCCATGACATGGTCATAGCTTTGGTATCTAATATAGTTATTATTTTAGTATATTGGTGGTCCTCTCAACCATGTAGCATGTAATCCATGACATCCCATTAATACAATATATAATGGGAAAAAAACACAACTAAAAATTGAATGTAAGTTTGGTCAACCTCATCATAAAGATAATGCATATTTTTTCCTTGTTTCACATAATACTGTTTAATTATTATGTTTGGGATTAAAAATTGTATTAAGCTTGATAAAATTTTCTAACTTGTATGTTTTTAATTAAGTTTAGATATGAACTTGTACAAAATGAACCTTCTCAAGGTCACAAAACCTAAAATTGGGATTACAACAATGAGAGTCATGATTCTCTTGATTAAATTTATAGCATCATCAAATCCTCACTCATTTGTTCTCCAAAATGATCTTTCATTTTCTTCTTATTGTTTCTAGCAACATTGACATTAGTGTGATGATACTTTGCAAATATTTTGAGAAAGCCCCATAGCTCTCTTTCTCCCTACCTCATCCCTAGCCCACAATCAAGGAAACATATTCCTTGCAGCATTAATGCTTGGAACAACATTTTTGAAGCTGGTGGGTTTCTTAAGAAAGATAGGGAGAGGATAACATGATTTTTATTATTATCAAACTTATGCATTAGGGATTATGCTCTAAAATCTCACTCTTTCATTCATTTCTGCATTGTTTGAGATAAAACAAACAATCAACATCCTCAATAAAAATAACATACTTGGTGGTCTTGATGAGTAATTTCGTTTAGTTTCATGTTTCTATCGATCTTGGGAAGCTCCAAATCATAAACATCTTAACCTAAATAATAAGCAATAGATGGACCCATGCTACATTGTCATGTTCCTAGAGGTTTCTAAAGCAAGTAGAGCTTCTTCATTGCTTTTATAGAATTTTGATAGAATGATCACCCTTTAACAAATACCTCAATATCTATTAAAAAATTTTCTTTTCTAATGTGATCTAGAATGAACATGACTCCCATGACTCCCACTACTCCGATGTTAAATAGTATTGGGGTACTCCCAAAATGTGCATGAAATATATGGATACATATTCAAAAAGTACATGCATTAGATGTATACATAGACCACATCCTCTTTTATATCATGGGATGTTCACAAAAATATTTGATTTTGAGATTGTGTTTAAAATTTTATATTGTTATTTTAAACATTTTGAAATTCCTTAAAAACATAGTTAATTATGATTTATTATTAATATGAAAGTATATGTAATTCTTCAAAAAATTGTATTTGAAATTACAAATAAATTTACTATTACTTTTTATTAAAATTTTAAAATATTTATGTAATAATTGAAAAGGTAATATAGTATGTTGTGAATTGAATTGAATTATAACTACTTCTTCAAGTTTCCATTATGGAATAGTTGAATAAATATACACACTTTAACTTAAGGAAATACTAAGAAAGTGGTAAAAGACAAATAACATATCAAATCAAAACTTGAAATTAAGAATCCACTGAGAAAGTGGTAAAAGACAAATAACACAACAAATCATTTAAGGATACAAGTTTCCATTATGGAATAGTTGAATAAATATACACACTTTAAATTAAGGAAATACTAAGAAAGTGGTAAAAGACAAATCACACATCAAATCAAAACTTGAAGTTAAGAATCCACTCAGAATGTGGTAAAAGACAAATAACACAACAAATCATTTAAGGATATACTAAGAAAGTGGTAAAAGACAAATAACACATCAAATGAGAAAGTGGTAAAAGACAAATAACACATCAAATCAAAACTTGAAATTAAGAATCTACTGAGAAAGTGGTAAAAGACAAATAACACAACAAATCAAAACAGCATTAATAAAAAGAGGACATCGTTCTCCTCTTGTTTGTTTCCCTACGATTCTTAGGTCTTACAGGGGGGCAGACAAAATAAGTGACATTGTTTCCGATAATATGCCCCACACCCACTACTGCCCTCCGATTCTCATTATGTAACCCACCAGGGCCACCACTGTCTCCGCCGCTTCATATCTCTGCCACCTTTCCTCCCGCCTTATGGCCATCGACAGGTGACCATGGGGAATTGGCCATCTATCAATCACACACAGAGATCTCTGGAATCCCATGGCATCGTCTTTCTCAGATCATTGAGGACACTAGTAAGCATCTGGGTGGTATTTCAGTTTGGGCATTGCCCCCCGCCCAACAATATTTATCCTCATATTTCTGTGGTATTGTATTGAATTCTGTTGATCATAATGTCGACCTGCTTGCTGACAATGAAGAGAAGATGCAGGAGGAAGAGTCGTGTTGCAGACGAGAACATGGTGAATCGGAGCAATGGCAATGACAACAGGGGATATTCAGGTGGTTTCAGCTACTTATGGTCGTTCATCAAGCCTTTTCTTATTAATAGTGACTCGCAGCCTTCCTCAAACAATGGGGAAGAAGTCGATGGAGGAGGAATCAGAAGAGAAATATATGGAACCAACACCAGAGATATATGGTTTGCCAACGATCCTGCCACAGCAGAGAGGAACTACCTTGCTGTTGAGAGCAGCATGAGATATGTCATTTACATGTGAACTCTACTGTTTATTGATATTCCAAGGAATATTTAAGATGCCCACTTTCTACTTCATTTAATAAATAGGTTTCATGTCCACACCATATTGCATTCCATTAAAGAAACATCAATCCAATTTGGTATGCATGTATCCATAACAGGCTTTGAAGTTTAGAGTTTTTCTCTATATGGCTTTGCAGTTCAGTTTAGGAGGCTTTGAAATTTAGAATTCAGCTCTCTATGACTTTGCAGTTTAGTTTAGTTTAGTTTAAGTGGTTGGACTGGCAGGTTGAGTTTATATTTGAAAACAAAATTTTATACATCTTTATAAACAAAATTTCATAAGTTGTTATGGTTAAATTTCACAATCAAATTTTGTTATCAATGAATGAATGAGAGAATTATAACTCTTGTTATTAAATTTGAAAAAATCTCAATTCTAATTTATTTATTTATTTACAAGTTATGATTATTTATTAATAGGTTATGTTTTTTTTTATTTGTTAACTATTTATAATTTAAGTATGTAGGTTTAGCAATTAGTTATGATGATGCTTTGTAATATTCCTTTGGTACAATCCTTGGGATTTTACCTCTCAGTTTGTAGTTTGTTGTGTAGTCTTTAGTCAAACACTTTGTTGTTTGGGTTTCTTGAATATTTGCTACTTCAGAGAATTTCATAACAGTTTACATGTTTTCCTTTTAACACAGTAATGGAAACAATTAAGCACCCATACATGAGATCCAATTAAGTTCTGCTGTACGTCACTATTAAGCACCCATACATGAGATCCAAGACAATCACTGTATCAGAACGATGGATAAGTGACAACGAACCTGTATTTGCTTCTGTAGGCAGTCTTTACACATATTAAGTGAATGGTGTTGTAAATCGCTGCCTAAACTGCTCACTGTTCCAACAACCAATGTCCACAACAGGAGCTGCCTCAATGGCACGAAGAATGCGCCCATCTTCAGAGCAGTTACACAAATCGATCCCCACTCCTAAATTCGTCCACAAGAGCAGAACACGACCCCAACACTCTGAAGAACAGGTCCAGATCTGATATGGCGCACTCAGCGAGCAGGAAATCGTTGTCTTGGAAGAACATACGACCCAACAGTCAATAGATTCAATCTGGGCGAGTAGATTTGGTTTCTACAGCAGCAAACGTCTTAAACTCTGCCCAAATAGTCAGGAAATCGTCCTCCTCTGCCCACAACTCGTTTACCAAGGGAACTCGACCTCAAATCATAAAGAACGTTGTCTACAATGCAAGAATATGGCCCAGCAAATAGTGAACTCGGCCTCTTAAGTTAGTCGCCCCTTTTAAAACTAAACTCAGCTGCCACCTCTGAAAACTCCATCACACATGAAGGAAAATCACAGCGAGTAAAGATATCTATGTGATCTCTTCCCATGGTGACTAACTAGGATGGTTTCACCACATAAGCCAATCCCTGAAAATTCCTCGTAGAGTTTAGAGTTCCAAAACACAATGAACTCTCTCAACCAAAAATTAAAAAATGTCAATGCAAGGATGACTTTTCATATTCTCAATAGTCACTTAGGTGTTTTTTTCCACTTTACTCAATGTCACCTTTATATTTAATTAATTCTAGTTCGTGACATTGATAATTAATTCTGTGACTATGACCCACACGAATTACTTAGGCCGTCGTCTAGATGACTCATTTGAAAAGGGATATTACAGTCCTCCCTTCCTGAGATTCACAGGGATTACTTAGGCCATCGTCTAGATGACTCATTTGAAAAGGGGTATTACAATCCTCCTTTCCCGAGATTACTTTTCCTCAAGCAACTGCAATTTTGGATGCTGCAAGATATAATCACTCTCCTGTGTGGCATCCTTTGCTGGTAAGTCCTGCCATCTGATGAGGTATTCCCAAATCACGATGTTACACAGTCTCCTCTCTCGGACCTCCAATACATACTCAGGAACCAATACTAATTTCCCCTCCTCATCCAATGGAGGTAGCTCTATCGAAGTGACGACCTGTTGCCCCAATTCCTTTTTAAGACATGAAACATGAAACATGTAATGTCCCCAACTAGGGTAGATGGAGAGTATATGTTTGTTGACCAAGTTATTATTCATCTTTAAGTGATTTAATCAAACAATTTGCAGATGTTATCAAACTAAGCATGTCGCATACAACCATTACACATAAAATGGAAAAGTTAACCATGACATCTTTATTATGGATGGACGAATCAAAACACCACAATAAAAGAACTCTATAGGTTGTAATAACAAATTCCAAACCCTCATACACACAAGCTATTGGTTGCACTGCAGTTGTAGAAAATAATAAAGACACAACAAGAACCTAATGATGATGATGGAANTGATGAAGGGTTTCGTCCATTGGTTTCACTGCAGTTGTAGAAAATAATAAAGACACAACAAGAACCTAATGATGATGATGGAAAATTTCCTTGACCAGTAAGGGAACCTTCTCTGCCTGTACGGTCTCAGACTCCTCCTGCTAACCCCAATCACTGATGCCCAACGTCGTTCCTATAGTTCTAAGATGACAGGGCCCTGCGGGATGATGATGAGGCGTCTAGTGGGGCCTCGCGCGACAACCCGTGCATGATCCATGGGCACGCCTCTTATCATGGCTGCACGAAACCCTCTGAATTTATGTGGATTTGATGAAGGGTTTCGTCCTGGATACGGTCGCAAATGCCTTACACGAAATGCTATGTCTCCAAGGTCTCTCTGTAATATAACCAAACACCAAAATTAACTCAAATGAGGACGTCAGATGAATTCCCCTTTGTCTATCTAGGGTGGATATTGCACCACTGAAAATAAACCTGCAGTGGAAGGGTTTTTCCCAAAACCCCAACAAAAACGTTGGCCACAAAGAGCACTCAATAAGATATCAAATCAGAATGACAAGGTAAAGGGTTGCTCCTCTATTTATTCTTTCTTTGGACCTTCTAGATCTTTCCCCCATTTTGACCAAATAAAATCTTCACTTTACTTTTCCCTCCAATTTCATTAAATATAATTGTTTATTTTATTTAATGTCACTTTTAGGGTTTGACAATCTTTTTGCTTAGTGATAACTCATTGACTCCCCTTTTTCCTTGTTGAGTATAGGTTACGGGAGTCATATAGGCTATTTAGTCACCCCCACGATCAATTGGGAGGGGACATTACAACTCCCCCTTCCCAATATTGCTTTTCCTCAAGCAATTCCAGATCAGGGTGTTGTAAGATCAACTACCTTTCCCAGGTAACATCTTCCGCGGGAAATCCTATCCATACAACCAAATACTCTATAATGAACCTATTTCTAAGCCTTTGTTCCCTGACATCAACTATCCTCTCGGGATCTAGAACCAAATGTCCTTCCTCATCTAGTGGAGGAAGATCTTCCGAAACGGTGACCTTATGTACTAATTCCTTCTTGAGGCGAGATACATGGAAGGTATTGTGGATCCTACTACCCTCCGGTAGCTCCAGCTCATATGCCACTTCCCCAACTCTCTTGATCAATTTGTAGGGCCCGTAAAAGTGGGGCTTGAGATTTTATGCACCACTCTTCTTCAGTGATGACTGTCTGTACAACTGAAATCAGGGAAAGAAAATATCTCCAACCTCAAAGATGTGTTCTACCCTGTGTCTATCTACATAAATTTTCTGTTGATTATGAGTGGACTGCAGATTCTCCTTTAGTAATTTTAATATGTTTTGAGTTTCCTGCAACCATTACTTTGCTTTAGGAGCTCTTCTTTATCCAAATTCCAAATCCACAAAAGATGAAGCATCATATCCATACAATCCCCCGAATGGGCTCATCCTGATGGACATGTGATGAGTGGTGTTGTAGAAATGTTCACCGAGATGCAACCATTTTATCCATGCCCGTTGTTGCCTTGACACTTTGTTCCTTAGGTACCCCTCGACCCATTTGTTTACTATATTGTTCTACTCGTCTGTCTAGGGATGATAGCTAGTGCTAGGAATTAACTTTGTCCCAGATAACTTGAACAACTCATGCCAACATGCATTGAGAAACCTACTATCCTTGTCACTGATTATGTTCCTTTGTAGGCCATGGAGTCTGAACACCTCCCTGAAGAATAGATTTGCTACCTAAGATGAATTGTACTTCGTAGGAATAACAAAGAAGTCTGCATATTTAGTCAACCTATCCACCACCATGTAAATGCATTCTCTACGCTACACCTTTGGTAATCCTGTGATGAATTCCATGTAGATTCTTTCCCATTTATGTTCTAGGATTGGTAAGGGTTGAAGTAGTCCTGTAGGATGGATGAATTATGACTTGTTCTGCTGAAAAGTCTTTCATTCCGTCACATGATGAATTACATCCCCTTTGAGACCCTTCCATGAGAATCTCTCCCTGACCTACCTGTAGGTCTTTAGGTATCCTTGGTTCCTTGCTAGTGGTGTATCATGTGCTTCCCTCAAAATATTATCCTTGAGTGTGGAATCAGGGATAAGATAGATCCTGTCTATGTAGTAGATGATGTCATCCACTACCCTATATCTGTCATCTTGGATACTTCCCTCCATCAGCTCAAAATCAAAAGTATTTTTGGAGTACTCCACCAAGAGAATGGACTTCCATTCTGCATAGATCTACATCATAGAGAAGGTTGCAGGTCTTCTAGATAAGGCATCGACAACTATATTATTCTTCCCCATAACATATTTAATGTCAAAGTCATATGCTTGTACCTTACTCACCTATTTTTTTTGTCTCTCATTCATGTCCCACTGCTCCAAGAAATATCTCAAGCTCTTGTGGTCAATCTAAACCATGAAGCATCCTCCTACCAAGTACTATCTGAATTTGGCCAATGCATGCATGATGGCCAATGTTTATTTATAATAGATCGGGTAGATCCTTTCAGGATCTATTAGCATCCTTCTCTCGGAAGCTATCAGATGTCGGTTCTGCATCAATATTTCCCCTATCCCTTCATGGATGCATCACACTCTAGAACAAAAGGCTACATAAAATAAGGAAGTTCCAAAGTTGGGAAAGTACTCCTGACCTTCTTCATTCTGTCGAATTCCACCAGTGCATCCTATGACCATTGGAATGCCCCCTTCTTGACAAGGTCTGTTAACTGTGCCGCCAATTATGAAAATCCTTTCAAAAAGCACCTATAATAGCTACATATCGCAAAGAATCCTCTTATATATGTGCTTTTCTTAGGGGTGGGCCAGTCTAGGATGGTGTGGATGTTCTCTCGATGCACCTTTACTCCATCAACATTGGTCATCTGTCCTAAATAGAGGATCTCTGTCAAACTGAACTCACACTTTTCCTCCTTGGAAAAAAACAATTGTTCTTCCATAATGGTGAGAATCGCGTCCACATGCTTCAGGTGTTCCTCCCATCTCTTATTTTAGATGAGAATATCGTCAAAGAACACTAGTAGAAATTTCCTCAAATGTTTGTTGATGATATGGTTCATGCATGACTGAAAGGTATCATATGCATTAGTCAACCTGAAGGGCATGACCAGGAACTCACAGTGCCCATATTGACACATGAATGATGTTTTATGGATATCCTCCTCCCTGACTTGAATCTGGTGGTATCCTAATCATAGGTCAACCTTTGAGAAGTACAACGCCCCATGCAACATGTCGATCAACTCATCAATATAAGGTAATGGGTATATGTTTTTGATGGTCTTCCTGTTTAGCGCCCTGTAGTATATTCACATACTCATAATACCATCTTTCTTCTTCACTAGTACAACTAACGAAGTGAAAGGACTAGAACTAGGCCATATGTGTCCCATCTCTAGTAGCTCCTTTATGGCCTTCTCTATTTCATCCTTGAATTTATTGGGATGCCTATAGGGAGTGGTGATGATGGGCTTTGACCCCTCTTCCAGCTCAATAATATGCTCAAATTATTTGTGAGATGGTCTCTCTACTAGTAATGGTTAAAACTCTCTCTCATGTTTTCCAAACAATGCCTGGATCTCCACAGGGCAATGTTGGTGTTCTTGTGATGGCTTCTCCATAGTGATCAGGCACTCTTCTGCAAAATCCACATAGTTGTGTCTAACGAAGGCCTCCATGCACTATTTAAAAACGATCTTAGGGGCATCTATTGACATTCCTCTCAGGACAACTCACTGCCCATCCTTGCCCTGGAACTCCGTCCTCATGTCCTTATAATTCATGCAGATATCTCCTAAGAAGTATATCCATTGAACTCCTAGCACCACATGAGTATCTATTAAATCCACAATGTAAAATTTTTTGGTCAACGTGTAGTTCCCAAGGTTACTTCTAGTCTCCTGATCCTCTGACTACACATCATGTTGTACCCATACACTACTACTACATTGAATCCTTTGAAATATTACATAGGGATGTTTCTCCTAGTGACGAGTGCAACATCAATGAAATTGTGGGTAACCCCACCATCCAATAATGTCGTAACCGTCTTCCCTTTCACAATAACTCTGATCCTAAAGGTATAATATTTAGGGACCCCTAAAAGTGTAGCAATAGTTACTCCCTTGGGACTATCTTGCAATGGTTCCTATGATTTGTCACCACTGTACTATTCAATACCTTCTTCCTTCCCGTCATCCTCCTCGTCGGAAAATACCTCGATGTCATGGACATTATGTTTTCCCATACATCTATGTCTTGGTTCCCACTGCTATTTTCAACTGAAGAAAAGTTTATTCCTCCTTCGTTCTCTCTGTGTCTCCTCATTCATTCGTTCCTTCCCTATCCATGACTTATGTGGGGGGGTTTTCTCCTTAGCTCCTTGAGGGATGAAGGATTTTTTTGGTACCTTCTTGTTGAGTGCATCCTACATGTCCTAGCATCTTGTGATGGATTCATGCAATGTGGTTGCCATAAATTTTTTTACCCATCCTCTCATGGGTTTAGCTAGACCCTTCCTGAATAGAATTACTAACCTCTAATGAGAGATATTGGTCACCATAACTCCTATCCTTTGAAACTCCATGATGTATGCTTTTGGTGTGCCTTTCTATTTCAATTATTCCAACTCCAAGAAATGTATCTCAGGGTCCTTATATTCAAACCTGTCCATCAAGTTCTAAGTGAAGTCCACATATGAAGTGATGTTGGTGTTCCCTAATGTCACCAGCCCATGGTACCACCATTCTGAGATTCTCCTTCCAAGTGGAGGGTGACATACTTAATTGCTTCAGCTTTAGTCATTGGATTAAGTTGGAGATAAGTATCCAACTTATGTACCAAGGATCTGGATGTGCTCTTTGTAGACCCATCAAAGGGTGAAATAATCAAACTTCCCACCTTATGCATGAGATCAAAGTTCTGTGGGATCTGTGATCCCATGTTCCCCTCCTTCAGACCATGTTTATGTTTAAGGTCATAGAATTATTTATAGGAAACTTTCTCACATATATATTCATTTATAGTCTCGTACTCCCTATAGGAAGTGTTAATATCAAACCATTAATATGGTTTCTCTAGTGCCTCCATAGGCTACTCTATCAGGAACTGTGGTAATAAAGTTCTAGGGATCTTTAGGTGCCTAATATGGGTCGAGGTATGGTTATTATTTCATTCTGCATAAGCTCCACTTCCTCTATGGTATCCCTCTAACTGATTCCCATTTGAGACTCCAGGGTTTTGATTTGCTTGAGTGTTGGTAAGGAACTGTGATAGGAATAATGTCAATTTTCATTGCTCAACAACCATCTGTCGTTGCTCACTGACCAGGGATTCCAATATCCGCATGACTCTGTCTTCACCATGGTCCCCCATGCCTCCTTCTGGCTTTGACTCTGTGTGATCTAATTATGTTTCCTTTTTCGATGATTCTTGAGAGGTTGTCCCCCATGCCCTTTTCTTCTAGGCATCACAATATGGCAGAATGATAGACTTTGATAACACTGTAATGCCCCCAACCAAGGTAGATGGGGAGTATATGTTTTTTGACCAAGATATTCTTCTTATTTGAGTGATTTAATCAAAAAATTTGCAGATGTTATCAAACTAAGCATGTATCATACAACCATTACACATAAAATGGAGAAGTTAACCATGGCATATTTAATATGGATGGACGAATCAAAAAAACAAAATACAAGAACTCTATTGACTGTAACAAGAACTTCCAAAACCTCCTACACATAGGCTATTGGTTGAACTGCAGCTATAGAAACTAACAAAGACAAAAAAAGCACATGATGATGATGATGCCAGATTTTCTCGACCAGTGAGGGATCATTCTCTTCCTATATGGTCTCAAAATCCTCCTGCTAACCTCGATTATTGATGCTCGACATATTTCCTATAGTCTTGTGCTGACAGGTCCTCGTGGGATGATGGTGAGGTGTGTAGCGGGGCCTCGTGGGAAAACCTATTCCTGACTTGTGGGGATGCCTCCTATCACGACTGCATGAAACCCTCTAAATGTTAGTGGATATGATGAAGGGTTTCCTCCTAAATACGGCCACAAATTTCCTATGAAAACTGCGAAGTCTCCAAGCTCTCTCTGAAATAGAACCAAACACCAAAATAAACTCAAATGAGGACTCCATATGAATCTCCCTTTGTCTAGTTAGGGTTGATATTGCACCACTGAAACTAAACCTTCAATGGAATAGTTTTTCCAAAAACCCCAATGAAAACGCTGGCTACAAAGAGAATTCAATAAGATATCAAATCATAATGCCAAGGGGAAGGGTTTCTCCTCTATTTATCCTTCCTTTCAACCTTCTAGATCTTTCCCCCATTTTGACCAAATCAAATCTTCACTTTATATTTCCCTCTAATTCCATGAAATATAATTTTTTATTTTATTTAATGTCACTTTTAGAGTTTGACAATATTTTTACCTAGTGACACCTCCTTGAATCCCCCTTTTCCTTGTTGATTATAGATTATGAGAGTTGTATAGGATATTTAGTCACCCCAACATCACAATCAATTGGGAGGGGACATTACAAAACATATTATGGATTTTTCTTCCCTCCGACAATTCCAGTTCATAAGCCACTTCACCAACTCTCCGAACCACCCTGTAAGGCCCATAAAAATGTGGCTTAATATTTTCTTCTCTGCTCTTCTTTAGTGAATATTTTATGTATGGATGTAGTCTCAAGAAAACCATGTCTCCCATCTCGAAAGTGCACTCGATGCTATGCATCTATGCATATAGATTCTGATGATTTTGGGTCATCTGTAGGTTGTCCTTGTGTTGGGGCTCAGAAATGTCATATTTTCATCCACCTTTACCTTCATCATTCTTCACATTTCAACGCCCCATTAACCTTTCATGATATCATTTTCATAAATATATTTGGGTTTCGCCTTATTATTCTCCACTTTATTCATTTTAATATTAAAAGGCAATTTGTGATTAAATATTAGAAAATCGACATGTTTTCATATATATCTCAAAAATGTGTGATCTTTGTAATGCGTAGTAATATGTGAAGGATTAATTCAAAAAGACTTCTCGAATATATCCTCCACCATTTCAAGGAGATAGTTATTCAAAAGCCTATTCCAAGGAGAAGATCATGGAGATTTGGTTCACATATATTATCCAAGATATATGAGAGATATGTGTGAGGATTTGAAAGGATTATATTTGGTAATAATGGGAAATTGGTTGAGAGAAAAGTAGATCTGTAATTATGAAATGCTTATCTTATTTTCAAAGCTCTCATGTATAAAAGAGAGTGTTGTCTCTTCATGGGGGAGTAGTCATTAGGAGGAGAAAGTAATTAGTTATTTCTTGGATTAGTTTCCTAACTTCATTATTTTGTCATTTGATCATTGTGATGTAATTGAGATTGATTTATTATTGGTGTCAGATCACATGTGTCGTCTTGTTTCTCTTCACATGTTGTTTATTCTTTGACGCAATTTTCCATTCCTAGATTAATTTCATTTATGCAATTTCATTTCATTCGTGTGTTGTAGCAATTCAATTCCAAGTCCCATGTTTCAACTTATTGCATTATGTTAATGATTCAATTTCAGTTGTAGATT
This sequence comes from Picea mariana, assembly GCA_032191745.1. Classification (NCBI taxonomy): domain Eukaryota; kingdom Viridiplantae; phylum Streptophyta; class Pinopsida; order Pinales; family Pinaceae; genus Picea; species Picea mariana. Next base: position 22,996 of record JASDQU010587200.1, on the reverse strand, counting down.
TACCATTATATTAGGTTAAATTAGCTTCAATCCTGCATATACTTTGCATGTGCTTCATAAGTTTACGAACCTCGGATTGACAAATTAAATAGTTGGGAAAGTACTAAAATGAAATTAATAAAACATTAGTTCGGTCCAACGTTAGTTAATTCCCTTGTTACGATTGATGTTCCCTTTGCAGGTAGTATTGTTCATTTGAAAAATTGTCGTTCCTTTTGTTACGATTGTTGGCCCCTTTGCAAGTTTTGGATCTCTGGAGGATGAGGTATTGAAAACGGAAGGTAAGAACCTATTTAGGAAACAAGTAAAATTCTTGTGCCAATGCTTACCTTCGGCTGATGCAAAGAGGTTATATTTTAGGACATCTTTAGAGCCCAACATTTTGGTGCCGATGTCGGGGAAGCACGATGAATTAAGGTATCAGTTTATTTTTCATTTCAATTCATGCAAGTGTGATCTAGATGTGTTGGTAAGGGGTCATAACAACTACTTGAATGGATACTCCTCATGTTCTCCCTGCCAACTACGTAAGTGTGAATTTCAATTTCTACAAAGAGTGTTTCAATTTTCGCAAGAGTAATTTCAATTTATGCAAGAGTGTTTAATTTCTGCAAATATGATCTACATGTGTTGGTAAGGGGTCATAGCANAGATCATGGAGATTTGGTTGACATATATTATCCAAGATATATGAGAGATATGTGTGAGGATTTGAAAGGATTATATTTGGTAATAATGGGAAATTGGTTGAGAGAAAAGTAGATTTGTAATTATGAGATGCTTATCTTATTTTCAAAGCTCTCATGTATAAAAGAGAGTGTTGTCTCTTCATGGGGGAGTAGTCATTAGGAGGAGAAAATAATTAGTTATTTCTTGGATTAGTTTCCTAACTTCATTATTTTGTCATTTGATCATTGTGATGTAATTGAGATTGATTTATTGTTGGTGTGAGATCACATGTGTCATCTTGTTTCTCTTCACATGTTGTTTATTCTTTGACGCAATTTTCCATTCCTAGATTAATTTCATTTATGCAATTTCATTTCATTCGTGTGTTGTAGCGATTCAATTCCAAGTCCCGTGTTTCAACTTATTGCATTAGGTTAATGATTCAATTTCAGTTGTAGATTTACCATTATATTAGGTTAAATTAGCTTCAATCATGCATATACTTTGCACGTGCTTCATAAGTTTATGAACCTCGGATTGGCAAATTAAATAGTTGGGAAAGTACTAAAATGAAATTAATAAAACATTAGTTCGGTCCAACGTTAGTTAGTTCCCTTGTTACGATTGATGTTCCCTTTGCAGGTAGTATTGTTCATTTGAAAAATTGTCATTTCTTTTGTTACGATTGTTGGCCCCTTTGCAAGTTTTGGATCTCTGGAGGATGAGGTATTGAAAACGGAAGGTAAGAACCTATTTAGGAAACAAGTAAAATGCTTGTGCCAATGCTTACCTTACGCTGATGCAAAGAGGTTATATTTTAGGACATCTTTAGAGCCCAACATTTTGGCGCCGATGTCGAGGAAGCACGATGGATTGAGGTATCATTTTATTTTTCATTTCAATTCATGCAAGTGTGATCTAGATGTGTTGGTAAGGGGTCATAACAACTACTTGAATGGAGACTCCTCGTGTTCTCTTTGCCAACTACGTAAGTGTGAATTTCAATTTCTACAAAGAGTGTTTCAATTTTCGCAAGAGTAATTTCAATTTATGCAAGAGTGTTTAATTTCTGCAAATATGATCTACATGTGTTGGTAAGGGGTCATAGCAACGACTTGATTGGAGACTCCCCATGTTCTCCTTACAAAATACCAAGAGCGTTTGATTTTTGCAATTGTGAAGAGTATTTTTTTTTTTGTTTCAGTAAGAGTGCTTTTATTTAAGTTTTTTTTTCATTTGGATTTTAGTTTTGGGTGTTGTAAGAATCTCCTTAACAAGATGGTTTAAAAATGAGTTTAAGCTTGGAACAAATCACTCAGATCATAGAAAAAGTAAGGATCTATTCTTCTCTGGAAGAGGAGATCTTGATAGCAGTCGAAAGCTTAATTACTCCTCCAGAGGCGAACGAAGAATCCTGCATATTTAATGAAGAATAGTTAGGTGAGCAGGAGGTCGAGGAGGACAACGAGGGGCTGCAACATGATCTGAGCAAGATAAATTGTGCCTATGAATTTCTGATCGAACGATGGTTTCAAGCAAGTACTAGGTTAGTTCCATTTAGTTTTTCTTTTTCTTTTTCTAATTTATAGTTTCAACAACTAATTTCACATGTTCATACATATTTCTGATTGTCATTTGCGAAATTGAAAGATAACATATTCTTATTACTATTGTGTGCTTGGCTACATTGGTTATTTGACTATACTTAACTAATCTCTAATTTTTAATTAGCATAGAGTAGGTAGGGTAAACGAATAAAAAAAGAACATTCTTTTATTTTCATTTTTTTCTTTCGCTTAGAATAAGTATGCTCTTCTCCGCACTTCGTGCGATTGCAAGGATCCGAAAGTAGGATGACTAATTGATTTTAAGAAGATTAATTGATTTACGATGAAAAAATTGCCTAATCTATTTTTCGTCTACAATTTGTTTCCATTTGCTCACAAATTTGTAATAAGTTTGCAAAATCATTTTTTATTTTTTATTTTAAAACATAATAAAATAAAATAAAATAGAGCA
>JASDQU010587199.1:61070-71381 GCA_032191745.1 Picea mariana | reverse complement strand
AGAGGAGTTTATCGCAGAAGCGATTGAGTTACCCACCACCGGCCAGAGGTGGACGAAGGGGCAACCCGTGGATAAGGAGCTCTGTGTGCAATTGTTAAAACCCCAGTACCAGAACACGAAATGGACCGAAGGGACGTCTCGGGCTTGGCTAGAGCCACAGTGGGCATAGGTGCTGATCATCCTTCAACGCTATTTAACATGCGAGGGTAGATACACCATTATCTTCCCCTGCCACGCCCGACTTTTACTGCACTTCACAAGTACCTTGCTGAACGTACCATTTTTCCTGTTAAAAAGTTTGAAAAAGATGGCTGAGCAAGTTCAAAGGGTTAGTGAGTTCAGGGGAAGTCTATTTCATTTCGTCTTAGTCAAGATTTTGATTACATTTTCACTGTCAAAAAAGCAAGAGTCTTGGGACCTCTTTGCTGCAAAAACCCTCGCTCGGGCCCAGCCGAAAGCTAAAAAGGTGAAGCCTATTTCCCCACCTAAAAAGCCGACCCCCAAGACAAAGAAAGTCAAGACCCTAACTGCTAAGAACCCTGAGCCCGAACCTCAAATCCATGGCGAGGTAGAGACCAATGCTGAAAAGGGGCAGGCCACCACACCTACAGGAGTGGACCTTGCAGCCCTGAGTTCTTCCCCAGTCGCCGATAATATAATCAATGTAGAGGAGCTAGTGGAGCCAATTGATCAGCCCAGGAGGAACCCTAAGAGGAAATGCAAAATCCTACTGTCAGGGATGGACAACTCGGTCCCTAGCTACCCCACTCAAGAAAGAATGGAAAGCACAGATGGCCACGAGGAGGCCCCGGGGCCATCCGAGATGACATGGACGTTGTCTCAGCTCATTCGGAAAAATCGTAGGACCAGTCGGCAGGCCACCACACCTAAGAAAGTTGTGCAAGATGAATCCGTTCGAGTACCAACCGATACCTCTGTCCAAATGCCCAAAGAACCTACTACCGGACCTAGTTCTGCTAACACCGATGGACCTAGCCCCATTGAGAACTATGAACTCAGTCCGAATCATGATTTTGATCCAGTTAATCCTTGTGAACTTAGCCCAGACCATAACTATGACCCAACTGATATCTATGAGCACAACCCAGACCAATTCACTCCTGCATCCAGTTCAGGCCATAATTCTGATAAATTTCATACTCCTGTTCAAAGCCCCAAAGATTTTACCCATGCGTCTAGCCCTCCAGCACAGCCCGAACAAGACCAGACTATTGAAACTCACTACCAACTCTCCTCCAGCCGAACCTTGAAGCCGATGGTGACGAAGTTAGAAAGCAGGAACAGTAGACTAAAGGAGAAATTAAATGAGTACCGCGTACTGGACAGACATGTTAAAACAGAAAATGAACTCTTGAAGCTCAGGGTGACCCACCTTTTGTCAAAAATCGAAAGAGAAAAGCAGAGGAAGAAAGATATTGTCAAAAGAAACAGGCAGCTTCGGAGGATTGCTAAGAAACATGTTATAATTAACAGGGTCCTGAAGAAAGAAATGAGGAATTTGAAGAAGCAAGAAAGACTACAGATGCTGGTTGCAGCTGCTGCAACCCTGTGATGGATACCAAGTTTTTGATTTTTGTTGCCTGAGGACAGGCAAGAACTTCAGTGTGGGGGTATGTTGGTCCCCGGTTTTGACCATGTTCTTTGCCTATACTATATACCACAGACCTCCAACTATATGCCAGTACCACCCTTTTTTACCTCATTTTGATATAATCAACATCCCTTTACCATTCAAAGGGGTCACCTAAGGTATCTCTGAATTTCAAGCTATTATTATGCATTTTAATACTTTAAATTGATAATTGGACTAATATCACTTGGGTTAGGTACTATTGTTATTCTTGGAACAGGATGCCGGTACCAGGTACCAACTCGCACCGTGGAGGTACCAGTGGAGCCGTTCGAGATCAATGCACCATGGTGTGCATTATGGTTCAAATGAGAAACAGAAGATTCGCAGGACAGCTGGAGTCGTTGCCACATAAGTGCTCAAAGGCCTAATGATGAAATTGGATCGATTACTTTTCAGCGTTCACACTTCGTGACACTACGTGTCACGAAGTTGTGAAATACGTTTTCAGTTTGATTGCAAGGTTATTCTCGGATCAGGGATCCATTGTTTTATGTTTTCTCTGTCTAGACTGTTACAAACAATAAGACTGTTATATAAACCCGTGTTCACTGCTAAGAACGGGTTATGATTACCATTACTACTACTATCACGATTGTCGTTTGCTATTGTTATCAGATTATGCCATGAACTTATGTCTTGAATACAATTTGTTGTTGCGTATATGCTGACTGTCATGTGATCTGAAGACTGTTTTAACGAGTTAATGGAGCGTAGAGTTACACTATATCTGCATCGTATGATTTAGTCAGCTCTGGTCATTTTCCACAGCGTTGTGCCGTTTGGTTGGGCCCGCCAAACCGGTGCAAGCCGTTGTTTCATTTGCAATAGATTTAGTTTGTGTTGCTTTAGCTTTAGTTCATTTCGATAATTTGTAGCTCGCATCTAAGGTAGCTTAGCGTTCACAGCTTTAGCTTTATTTGATTGCAGTGTGTTAATGCTTTCTTACACTACAGTTTAAACGTTTCAGAATCGTGCTTATTCATTCCTCCACAGACTCAATTTCCAGACTGTTATCTTTTTATGTTGGTGGATGTTAACACAGTACTGATGCCTATAGGGTTAGTATATGCATACGATTGCTTGACTTTTCATTTTCATTTCGAACAAAAATCAGAGTAGCATGCATTTTGCTTTGTTAGACAGTAGTTGCCTTGCGTGTTTAGAATAGATATGTTATAGTTAGAATAGACGGAGCTCCTGGTACCAGTTAGTAGCATAATACTCTGTTTTCCTGTAGATAGAATAGATTGATTTTTACTACTTAGAATGAATGCAGTTTCGACAGTACCCTGTGTGTTATGACTTAAACGAAAACGCTGATAGAAGATGGTTGAACATAGAGGTAGAATGATTTTATAGAACTACGCTTTTGAATAGAAATAGCAATATTTGCATCGGAGCACAAGACTGTTTCTTTTTTTTTCTCTGTTGACGATTTAGATAGGAAATGCTCAGTTTTAAGTTAGTCATTAAAATTCAAGTTCTTAGAATAGGTGTGTGTTTTATTCTTAGGATAGCATTCAAATAAATACTAGACGCTTGCCTGCACATAGTGTGTATCAGCTCGAAGTTTACCAACCCTGGTTTGACAATTTAGTGATTCAGGACACTTAAAAGCTTCAATTTAGCAGCCTGACATGTATAATAGTATGATATTTAATATATTTGAAGGAAAAACTATCCTATATGGATATTTCTTGTAATTCCATTTCCGGTGGTATGTGGAACATCACATAACTCCTCACGGTTAGAGAGTTATGGCCATGAGAAGTTGGAGAACCCAGGTTTGGGTAATGGACCCAATTTTGTTTAATGGATAATGGTATGAGTTTTGATATATTTGTAGGTAATACTATTCTATATGGATAGTAAATTTCATTCAATTTATGGTGGTATGTGGAACATCACATAAATCCTCATGGTTTGAGAGTTATGGCCTTACAAAGTTGGAGGACCCTCATATGTCATCTAGAAGCCCCAAAAGGTCAAAGTAGTCAAAGTGGTTTAAGATATTTTAGAAGGCAAGTAATAAAGTGAAGTGATGAGTGTACTACAATTCAAAGTGAATACAAAATAAATTATTTAAATAATAAATTTAATGGATAAATTAGAAGCGGGTTACCCCTAAAATAAGGAAAGTGGGCAAAGTGACCTAGAAGATGTTTTTAAGGAAGATACTTGGAGAGTATAAATAAGAGACAAGGCTTTCTCATTTTACATCACACTTGTGAATATTGAATATTTATAGGTGTCTAAGGTAACCAAAGGATATCTAAGACAAATTTCTAAGGGAATGTGAATAAAAGAACGCTGGAATTCAAGGGAAGATAAATTCTTTTGATGATGCTTTCTATGGTATGTTATTTATAGGTCATCTCACCATTTTTGCAATAAAATTTTTTCTAGAATGATTCAGACCATGAAATTGCGGTGCCATTGAGGAAACATATCCAAGTATCTATGGTAAACAATTAATATTGTTATTCATTTTATTTTTGGCGTTACACTACGTGGAAAATAAGGTTTGTGGCTAGTCCTAAAACTAGTCTAAAAAACAAGTGTTTCGGGTAAAAACGTCATAAATTCTTCATAACATATCCAAATTCAGTAAGACCAAATGTGTTGGTTAGAGTACAGTCTGCAGTATTTTTTTTAATAGTTTCATATTTATTCAAAAGATATTACATGTGGGGTACACTCTACAATGTCTCTCTCTAGAATAAGCCATAATTCAGCAAGGTATGCCATTTTTTCTATAACTCCTTTTATGAGAGATTCAAAGTAGTGACACCTAGATAAATTTCATAAAACACACTAAATAACATTGTTTATCAGTTTCAGATATTTATTCATTACAGGTACAAATTTATGATTATTTCAAGTTAGGATTGTTGACTAATCCAAAAGTAGTCATGTGAGACTAAAGAAAAGTTTGATGAAAATGCTAGTCTCTTGTTGTTAAATTGAAGGAAGGTTTGCAGGTATGTTATCATATACACCAGGTCTATTACATAGTTACAAAAAAGATTTGGATGATGAAATTGATGACGACATTTGGTTGAGGTACATGTTGGGTACATGGTTGAGACAAGTAGTTGATGAGTTGGCACATACATGAGGTGTATAGTTGATGATGTTGGTACATATTTATGAGTCATAGTTTATGAGTAGTTGATACATGATTGGTACATACTTGGTACATGATTGGAGACACTTTTTAGTAGTATTGTTGACACATGGTTTATGGAAGATGTAGCATACTTATATTATTAGAAGAACATATTGATCTTGGTGATGATTAAAAGTTGTTGTATTATGCTTGGTTGATGCACATCTTTGAGAGTTGTCTTGGTGATTGATATTGGTGATTATATTTGATTTGGTTGATAATATTGATGAGACGGGTTGTTGTGATAGGTTGTTTGGACAAGTTTTTGTAACATGTTATTTGTACAGGTTTGGTGCATGGTTGATGTACTTATTCATGGTACAGGTTGAGGTACAGGTTGGTGCATGGTTGATGCACTTGTTTATGGTACAAGTTGATTACAGGTTGTTTGGTATAGGTTAGTGCATGGTTGATGCACTTGTTTATGGTACAAGTTGATTACAAGTTGAGGTACAAGTTGATGCATGGTTCAGGTTATCTGGTGCAAGTTGATTGGTACAGGTTTACAACAGTATATCTCATGGTGATAGTGTGACAATGGTTCCATCATTCTACTTATACGTCAGAATGGTTGGATGGGGCAAGGATAGGTGGTTGTAGCCACCTTCCGGTTGTAGCCAGAAAACATAGGGGGTTGTAGCCTCCTTCTGGTTGTAGCCAGAGAATTGGGGAGTTGGAGCTTCTCCCAGGTTGTAGCCTAAGAAACTAGGGGGTTGGAGCCTCCTTCGAGTTGCAGCTAGAAAACAAAGGAAGTTGGTGCTTCCAATGAATGTAATTCTTCAAGACATATAAGAAAACGAATTCTATGGTTTTCTCCTGCTTTGGGTTTCCACGTAAAACACTGGTGTACTATATATGTGTATGATTGTTCATTTGTTCATTGCTTATTTACTCTGCAGTTATTGGATGATAATGATACATTGATATAACACTTGGATTATATGGTTAAAAAGGATTAAATTGCTCTATTACTGATTCACCCCCCCTCTCAGTAATCCAACAATTGGAATCAGAGTTGGTTCCTTCAGGAAAGAGTTTAACCACTGGAAGGAGATCATGGATTATTCTGAGAATGGAGTACCAATGTTTAATTTTCAGAATGGTTTTAAGTATGAGATGTGGAGCAGAAGGATGAAAGTATTTTTATAGGCACATGGATATTATATTTGGCTATCAATTGTTACAGGATATGATAGTTCAAAAAGGGTAAAGACTGCAGCCAAGAAGGAATTAAGGAAGAATAACAAAATAACAATGGATTTCATCCGGGAAGGATTACCGAATCAGATAAAAGAAAAGGTTGGTAAATGTTCATCAGCAAAAGAACTTTGGGATAAGTTACATGACATATATTCTTCACCCATCACAAATTCAGAAAATGTCAAAGAAGAAGCAGATAAAAATATAGAAGAATTGTGTTCACCATGTCAAGCAGATTCAAAAGATGAAGAGTACATAATCACCAGAGGTATGTTGTTTTGTTTTAATTGTGAAAAACGTGGACATCTTGAAATAGAATGCCATTAAGGAAATGAGATAGAAAAACTAATTGAAAAGGAAGACAATTATGAAGAAAAAATTATTAGTGCTTTATATGAACTAAGAGAAGAAAACAATTCACTCAAGAAATAATTGATGAAACAAAAGGAAAGTGTTCACATTCTTTAAGAAGCCCAACAGGTCATTGAGAACTTAAGAACTCATCTAGAAGAAGCCAGAAAGATCGAAGAAAATCTTGAATATCAAAAGAAGTGTTTGTAAACAAACATAGCAACACAGAAGGACGAAGCAGAAATTAGAGAGAAGATATTGAAATATCATCTTAAGAAAATAAATAACAATCTAAACTAGATTGAGGTAGACTTTGGTCAAGAAGAGGTAGAAATAATCACATTAAAAATTCAGATTGCAAAAGCAAAAAGAACAGAAGAAGTCATGAAGTCTCAGATAATGAAGAAAGAAGAAGAGGTTGAGTAGCTTGAAGAATAAGTTGTCACATTGAGAAGTAAAATCGTCAAGCTCAACAAGAACGTTGAAGAGGCAGAAACATCCACATCAGTTATAGAGAATGAAGAGAAGCACTCTAGGTTGCTAGAAAATAAGAATGAAGAAAATAGAAAGAGTTATGTAGAAGTACTCAAAGGAAGGAATCATGGTCAACCAGAATCTAAGAAAACTATTGAAGATACATCTTCAAGAAGACCATCCATGTTCAAGCCACAAAGAAGCTTCAATCATGATCATGATTAGTGAAGGAAAAAATTCAGAAGGACTACGCCACAAAGAAGATCATTCACTCCCAGGTATGCAAATTTATTTTATGGTAATTGTTTTTATTATATTAACTTTGGACATAAGGTTGCAGATTGCAGGGATTATAAAAGAAATGTCCAAGCAAGAAGTGCCTATGTGGTCGCACGTAACATTGAGTGTTACAAATGTCATAACTATGGACACATAACCAGTGATTGTAGAAGCATGATTGATACTTCCATGAAAGAGAATACTAATATCAGATATAAGAAAGTATGGATAAGAAAACAGGAAGAACAGGTGAAAAAAGACTAGGTACCAGAGATATCAAGATTGACAATAAAACGAGATGAAGAAAATTATACAGATAAAAGGAAAGATGTCAGATAAAGAAAGGTTTGGAAAATAACTGAAAGAAAGGAAGGAAATGTAAATAAGGAACAGATTCAAGAGATCATACTTTCAAGCATTGTAGTGAAAGATGAATCCACAAATAGAAAGAAAGAAGTCAAAGATCAGAGAGATAATGAATATAGCAATGAAGATGATGATGAATCTACCAATGAATATGATGATGAATACACATAAGAGTGGGAATTGTTTTGAGCCATCCGTATTAGAGACTCCCAAGTAATATGAATATTAGATAGGGGGATTCTATGCAATAGTTGTGACAGACCAAAGAACCATCCTTCAAGAAACTTGCAGTGTTTAAGAAGACAGATTCAAAGAAATCAGTTAACAGAAGTACAGTTTGATAGATTAATCAAGACTTCATGATAGTATAGTGATAAATGGGTCAGCATTATGGATAGTTGCGCAAGTATAGTATTGGACAGTATGGACATAGATGGATTCGTCAGAACACTTAGCAAGTTTGGATAGATATATGATAGTGGACGAGAGCATGGATTCATAGATGGTTCAGAGAGTGGTTCAGAGACAAAGGAACATTATCATAATGGATGATAATTACACAGGAAATGGCTCAAACAATGCTAATGGATTTAGAATTGACAGATATTTTTTGGACGTATGCAGTGCATACATTATTTCACATTCAAAACAGAGTAATGATCAGAAACAAAAATGACAAAACTCCCTACGAACTATGGAAATGAAGCACATAAAAAAACCTCTACATCAAGGTAACTCAAGGTAATATTTTATTAATTGAAATTTATGTTGATGATATTGTTGTGGAAGTACTAATGACAAGTTAAGCCAGAAATTTGCAAAGGATATGCATAATGAATTTGAAATGTCATTACTTGGAGGAATATCCTTCTTTTTGGGTCTTCATACATGTTAAAGAAACCAAAGAATTTTTATTTATCAAACTAAGTATATCATAGAAATGCTAAATAAGTTTGGAATGGAAGATTGCAAACCAGTTACCACTCCTATGCAAACCAGTTGCAAGTTGAGAAAAGATGATGATTCAAAGTCTACATACCATAGGCAATACAGGTCAATGATTGGTATCTTACTATATGTGACAACATCCAGACCAGAAATGAAGGCAATTGGACACGTGGCACGATTTCATGCAACACCAAAGGAATCACATGTATTAGCAGTGAAGAGGATTTTCAGATATCTCAAAGGAACACAAGAGTTTGGATTATGCTATCCAAAAGGAAAGGATTTATCACTTATTGACTACACAGATGCCGATTGGTCAGTTTCCATTAATGACCGATGAAGCCCCAATGGAACAACGTTCTACTTGGGTGAGTGTTTAGTATCTTGGCTAAGTAAGAAACAATCATCAATATCCTTATCTATAGTCGAGGCAGAGTATATTGCAACATCAACATGTTGTACGCAGGTTCCATGGATGAAACAAAATTTGACATATATACAGGTTGAGTATGATGATCCCATTCCAATCTATTGTGATAATACAAGCGCCATCAGTATCTCAAAAAACTCGGTGATTCACTCCAAGACGAAGCAAATTCCAATCAAGTATCACTTTCTACGGGAACAAGTTGCAAAGAATAACATCAGAGTTGAATATGTGGGAAAGAAAGAACAAGTGGCATACATCTTTACAAAACCACTTCCACGAGAATCCCTTGAGTATCTTCGGCATAGACTAGGAGTAATTTCTACTCCAAAATGAATGCTTTTAAATTCTTATCTTATATGTCTTAGATGTACACGAGGAAGCACCATAAATATGAAAAAGAGGGAGAGATTTATCATATGCAAAGGTAAATGCTTGGAGAGAGAGAATAGAGGCATGTTTCCAAGGGGAGAGATTTTCACAAGGGAATAATGAGCAATATGACTTCAGAGTGATACCCTTTGTCAAAGGGGGAGATATTATGAAGGGAAAGAGAGTAATCATAGGCTTATAAACACAAAGAAAAATCAAAGGCACATAGGCAAGGGGAGTAGCCCTAAGGAGAGTTCAGTCAGGGGGAGTAGCCCCAAAGGGAGATACCCTTTTCCATTGATGTCAAAGGGGGAGAGATAGAAACATTTATGAAGAGTATAAGCATGAATGTTATCATGACTAAGTGTTGTCATTAATGTTGGTGTTGCCATCAATGCCAAAGGGGGAGATTGTCAGACAGTTTCCTTAGGTTGATGGATAGTTGGTATGGATTGTTGGTTGTCATTGATGTCAGCCACTGGAGAGTTATATTGTATATTGATGTCAACCCTTAGCAATTGATGTCAACCCTTGGAGAAAGTCCGGTAGAGAATTCCAGTAGCACAAAGGTTTGGGTAATGGACCCAAGGTTGTTTTATGTATAATGGTATGAGTTTTAATATATTTGAAGGTGAAAATATCCTAGATGGATATTTATTGTCATGCCATTTCTGGTGGTATGTGGAACATCACATAACTCCTCACAGTTAGAGAGTTATGGCCATGAGAAGTTGGAGAACCCAGGTTTGGGTAATGGACCCAAGTTTGTTTGATGGATAATGGTATGAGTTTTGATATATTTGCAGGTAATACTATTCTATATGGATAGTACATGTCATGCCATTTCTGGTGGTTTGTGGAATTTCACATAACTTCTCACGGTTTGAGAGTTATGACCTTACGAAGTTGGAGGACCCTCATATGTCATCTAGAAGCCCCAAAAGGTCAAAGTAGTCAAAGTGGTTTAAGAGATTTTAGAAGGTAAATAATAAAGTGAAGTGATGAGTGTACTATAATTCAAAGTGAATAAAAAATAAATTATTTAAATAATAAATTTAATGGAGAAATTAG
>JASDQU010587199.1:22114-61020 GCA_032191745.1 Picea mariana | reverse complement strand
TAAATTATTTAAATAATAAATTTAATGGAGAAATTAGAAGTGGGTTAACCCTAAAATAAGGAAAGTGGGCAAAGTGACCTAGAAGATGTTTTTAAGGAAGCTACTTGGAGAGTATAAATAAGAGGTCAAGCTCTCTCATTTTACATCACACTTGAGAATGTTGAATATATATAGGTGTCTGAGGTAACCAAAGGATATCTAAGTCGAATTTCTAAGGTGAAGAAACAAAGGCTGGAATTCAAGGAAGGACAAATTCTTTTGATGATGCTTTCTAAGGTATGTTATTTACAGGTCATCTCACCATTTTTGCAATAAATTTTTTCCTTGAATGTTTCAGACCGTGAAATTGAGTTTCCATTGAGGAAACATATCCGATTATCTGTGGTAAAAATTTCAGCTTGTGGTTCACTGTATTTTTGGAGTTAGACTCCGTGGAAAATAGGGTTTGTGGCTAGTCCTGAAACTAGTCTAAAACAGGTGTTTCGGGTAAAATCATCATAACTTCTTCATAATAGATCCAAATTTAGTAAGACAAAATGTGTTGGTTAGAGTACAGTCTATAGTATGTTGTGTAATTGTTTTAGATCAATTCAACAAATATTACATGCAAAGAACTCTCTACACGGTCTCTCTCTAGAATAATTCAGAATACAGCAAGGTATGTCATTTTTTCTATAACTCCTTTTCTGAGAGGTTCCAAGTAGTGACATCTAGTGAAATTGCATAAAAAACACCGAAGAACATTGTGTATCAGTTTCAGATATTTATTCATTACAGGTACAAAGTTTCAAGTTAGCTTTGTTGACTAATCCAAAACTAGTCATGTGAGACTAAATAAAAGCTTGATGAAAATGCTAGTCTCTTGTTGCTAAAGTTAAAGAAGGTTGGCAGGTATGTGATCATATACAACAGGTCTATTATAGAGTTACAAATTAGAATTGGATGATGAAATTGATGAGGGTATTTGGCTGAGGTACATGTCGGGTACATGGTTGAGACAAGTTGATGAGTTGGCACATACATGAGGTGTACAGTTGATGATGTTGGTACATCTTGATGAGTCATAGTTGATGAGTAGTTGATACATGATTGGTACATACTTGGTACATGGTTGGAGGCACTTGTTAGTAGTATTGTTGACACATGGTTTATGGATGATGTAGCATATTTGTATTATTAGAAGCACATATTGATCTTGGTGATGATTATGAGTTGTTGTGTTATGCTTGGCTGATGCACATATTTGAGAGATGTCTTGGTAATTGATATTGGTGAGTAGATCTGTTTTGGTTGATAACATTGATGAGACAGGTTGTTGTGATAGGTTGTTGTGATAGGTTGTTTCAATAAGTTGTTGTGACAGGTTATTTGTATAGGTTTGGTGCATGGTTGATGCACTTGTTCATAGTACAGGTTGAGGTACAAGTTGGTGCATGGTTGATGCACTTGTTTATGGTACAAGTTGATTACAGGTTGTTTGGTACATGTTGGTGCATGGTTGATGCACTTGTTCATGGTACATGTTGATTACAGGTTGATGTACAAGTTGATGTATGGTTGATGCATGGATCAGGTTATTGGTATAGGTTATTTGGTTCAAGTTGATTGCTATCGGTTTACAACAGTATATCTCATAGTGATAGTGTGACAGTGGTTCCATCATTCTACTTATACGTCAGCGCGGTTGGACGGGGCAAGGACAGGTGGTTGTAGCCACCTTCTGGTTGTNTAGTGATAGTGTGACAGTAGTTCCATCATTCTACTTATACGTCAGCGCGGTTGGACGGGGCAAGGACAGGTGGTTGTAGCCACCTTCTGGTTGTAGCTGGAGAACATAGGGGGTTGTAGCCTCCTTCTGGTTGTAGCCAGAGAATTGGGGAGTTGGAGCTTCCCTCATGTTGTAGCCTGAGAAACTAGGGGGTTGGAGCCTCCTTCCAGTTGCAGCTGGAAAATAAAGGAAGTTGGTGCTTCCAATGAATGTAATTCTTCAAGACATATAAGAAAAAATATACTGTAGTTTTCTCCCGCTTTGGGTTTCCACGTAAAACACTAGTGTACTGTGTATGTGTATGATTGTTCATTTGTTCATTGCTTATTTACTCTTTAGTTATTGGATGATAATGATACATTGATATAACACTTAGATTATATGGTTAAAAATGATTAAATTGTTCTATTACTGATTCACCTCCCTCTTAGTAATCCAACAACATAAATAATTAAAATAAACTTTTAACTTAAAATCATATCATATATAATTAAATATGAGTCAATATACTTACAATTCTGAGGAAAATATATTTCTTAAGAAATAAGAAATCACACATTCACAGATATTTAAACAATATATAAAGAGTAATTATAGTAAGTGTTTCGTTTTGAAATGCTATTCTCAATAAAAATATATTTAAGAAATCACACATTCACATATATTTAAACAATATAAAGAGTAATTATTGTAAGTGTTTCATTTTGAAATGATAAACTACCAAACACACAGTAATAAAATACTCAATGGATGGATTATAATGCAAAGAAAGCATCCATTAGAGAAACTTATCTTATAAATTGTACAATACCAAAGTTAACAACGTATATTAAACAATAGCACTATAATGAGATAAACTCTTGAAGTTATCGTAACAAAAGAACATATCATTAACTCATGGAAGTCCACCATCATGTAATGACTTAAACATATAAACAAAAAAAAAAAAAATATCTAAAATAAGTATAAGAATAAAATATCGAATCAAGTATAAAAATAGAAACATAACACTAAATAAGCCAATAAGAATCAGTGTTGAATTTGTCTTCAAAATGTTCAATTAAAATGATGTAATGGTTTTCAAAATAAAATTAAAGTAAGTCTTGTCATAGCGAGTTTTATCAAAAAGTAATGTATGTCTCTCTGCAAAATGTTCAATTAAAATGATGTAATAGTCTTCAAAATTAAATTAAAGCGATTCTTGTGAGAGCGAGTTCTATCAAAAAGCAATGTATGTCTCTCTTTAAGAGAATGCCAACCCTTCTAATCGCAAAGAATGTATGTCTATATGTCTCTCTTTAAGAGAATGCCAACCCTTTTAATTCAATGAATGTCATAATGTCATAAGGGAGTGGTTAAAATTATGACATGTTGTCTTGAAACTGATATCACTGTGGATCAAAACCTTAAAATAAAATTTTGAATCGAAATGTGATGTTATCAATTGAACCATTTTGATTTTTGGAGTTAAGAATAGTGTTGGTTGTGGATCCTGATTATCTTCCTAATACATATGTAGGTCAAAAAACTGCAGGATACATAATTCATGGCTCCCGTCGATGTTGAGGGGGGCGAATTTTTTTGTTTTTAGCAATTCAAATATTGTAATTTCGTAGTCAATCTAGACTACTCGTTATAAGGTCATAGATATGACAATAGAAGTTATGTTAGGTTTTTTTTCCCTAGAAGACAACCCTCTTTTATCAGGGAATTGTATTGAGGATGTGTGTTATGGAAAAAAATTTATTCTGAGAGAGGAGACTGTGAGAGAAAGAAGAGGAAGCTACAACGAGTGTGTTGTAGGTTGTATCTCTTCATTTTTTGGGATAATAAAAAAGGACATGGCAATTTTTCTAGTGGACGTATCCCACACTGAGTAAACCATGTATATATGTGTCTCTATTGTATTGTGTATCTTCTATTTTTTATTTCCACATTTGTTTTATTTTGTTTGTCTATGATCCTATTTTTCTAATAATTAAGACTTAGTTGAGACCGTGACCTTGACAACGAGTACCATTATAAAAAAAAAACTCAAAATCAGATCCTACATCGTTTCTTGAAAAATTATTTATTAATTACTTTTTCATTTTTTTTAATTTAAATTAAAAAATAAATAAATTGAAAAAAAATACTTTACAAGCTAATTAAAAAAAAAAAAAAACAACACCCCCTTCTATAAAAAAAATACCTTTACCGAATTAAAAAAAGAAAACTAAAACATTAAAAAAAATCTAAGAAAAAGATTAGGTTTTTTTTAAATATGGTTAAAAAACAAATTAAAATAAAATCTTAAAAAATGGAAAAAAGAAAGAAAAAAACCAAAAATTTTAAAAATATATATAAAAAAAATAAAAACAAAATAATAGAAAAAACTAAACATATAACGCTAAAATGTAAAATTTCAAAAAAAAAACTAATAACAAAAAAGAAATCAAATTTAAAGAAAAAATACAAATTTTAATTAAAAATAATCAAAACAAATTAAAAAGAATTAAAAATATAAATTTAATTAAAATAATTTCAAACAAATTGTTGATTAAGGCTGGTTGTCATTGATGTCAACCCTTGAAGAAAGCCCCATAGTAAAAAGGTTTGGGTAATGGACCCAAGATTGTTTGATGTAAATATGATTTATTATTGTTTTATCATGGTTGATAAGTAAATATTGATGAACTCCAAAGTGGTCCCCTTATGGTGAAATCCCCGACGAGAAGATGCTTTGCGGAGTAAGAGAACCCATGCTTAATTATGGAATAATGAGATTAAGGACAATGAATTTGTCATGGAAACTATCATAAATGGATAGTTCTTGTCATTCCATTTCCAGTGGTATGTATAACGTCACATAACTCCTCACAGCTAGAGAGTTATGCCATGTGAAGTTGGAGAACCCAGGTTTGGGTAATGGACCCAAGTTTGTTTGATGGATAACGGTATGCTTTTTGCTATATTTGAAGGTAATACTATTCTAGATGGATATTACATGTCATTCCATTTTTGGTGGTATGTGGAATGTCACATAACTCCTCACGGTTTGAGAGTTATGGCCTTACGAAGTTGGAGGACCCTCATATGTCATCTAGAAGCCCCAAAAGGTCAAAGTAGTCCAAGTGGTTTAAGAGATTTTAAAAGGTAAATAATAAAGTGAAGTGATGAGTGTATTATAATTCAAATTGAATAAAAAATAAATTATTTCAATAATAAATTTAATGGAGAAATTAGAAGTGGGTTAACCCTAAAATAAGGAAAGTGGGCCAAGTGACCTAGAAGATGTTTTTAAGGAAGCTACTTGGAGAGTATAAATAAGAAGCATGGCTCTCTCATTTTAATTACACTTGAGCATATTGAATATATATAGGTNGAGTGTATTATAATTCAAATTGAATAAAAAATAAATTATTTCAATAATAAATTTAATGGAGAAATTAGAAGTGGGTTAACCCTAAAATAAGGAAAGTGGGCCAAGTGACCTAGAAGATGTTTTTAAGGAAGCTACTTGGAGAGTATAAATAATAGGCAAGGCTCTCTCAATTTAAAAACACTTGAGCATATTGAATATCTATAGGTGTATGAGGTAACCAAAGGATATCTAAGCAGAATTTCTAAGGGAAGGTGAAGAAAAGAAGGCCGAAATGCAAGGAAGGATAAATTCTTGTGATGGTGCTTTGTAAGGTATGTTATTTACAGGCCATCTCACCATTTTCGCTATAGATTTTTTTTTTATAATGATTCAGACCATGAAATTGTTATGACATTGAGAAAACATAACCAAGTATCTGTGGTAAAAAATTCATCTTGTGGGTCGTTGTATTTTGGTAGTTACACTACGTGGAAAATAGGGTTTGTGTCTAGTCCTGAAACTAGTCAAAAACATGTGTTTCAGGTAAAAATGTCATAAATTATTCATAACAAATCCAAATTTAGTGAGACCAAATGGGTTGGTTAGGGTACATTCTTTAGTATGCTTTGTAACAGTTTCAGAACAATTCAAGGAATATTTCGTGTGGGGAACGCTGTACAAGGACTCTCTCTAGAATAATCCAGAATTCAGCAAGGTATGCCATTTTTTCTATAACTCTTTTTCTGAGAGGTTCCAAGTAGTGACACCTAGAGGAATTGCATAAAACACACTTAAGAACATTGTGTATCTTTTTCATATCTTTATACATTACAGGTTCAAATTTATAATTACTTCAAGTTAGGGTTGTTGACTAATCCAAAACTAGGCATGTGAGACTAAAGAAAAGTTTGATGAAAATGCTAGTCTCTTATTGTTAAAGTTAAGGAAGGTTTCCAGAAAAGTGATCATATACACCAGGTCTATTACTGAGCTACAAATCAGATTTGGATGATGAAATTGATGAGGGCTTTTGGTTGAGGTACATGTTGAGTACATGGTTGGGACAAGTAGTTGATGAGTTGGTACATACATGAGGTGTATAGTTGATGATGTTGGTACATATTGATGAGTGATAGTTTATGCGTAGTTGATACATGATTGGTACATACTTGGTACATGGTTGGAGGCACTTGTTAGTAGTAACGTTGACACATGGTTTATGGATGATGTAGCATACTTGTATTATCAGAAGCACATACTGATCTTGGTAATGATTATGAGTTGTTGTGTTATACATGGTTGATGCATTTGTTCATGGTACAGGTTGAGGTACAGGTTGGTGCATGGTTGATGCACTTGTTTATGGTACAGGTTGATTACAGGTTGGTTGGTAGAGGTTGGTGCATGGTTGTTGCACTTGTTTATGGTATAGGTTGATTACAGGTTGAGGTACAGCTTGGTGCATGGTTGATGCACTTGTTTATGGTACAAGTTGATTACAGGTTGAGGTATAGGTTGGTGCATGGTTGATGAAATTTTTTATGGTATAGGTTGATTACAGGTAAGTTGGTACAGGTTGGTGCATGGTTGATGCACTTGTTTATGGTACAGGTTGATTACAGGTTGAGGTACAGGTTGATGCATGGTTGAAGCATGGTATAGGTTGTTTGGTACAGGTGGATTGGTACAGGTTTATAGTGGTATATCTCACAGTGATAGTGTGACAGTGGTTCCATCATTCTACTTCTGCTTCAGGGAAGTTGGACGAGAAAATGATAAGTTGTGGTAGCCACCTTCCGGTTGTAGCTAGAGAACATAGGGGGTTGTAGCCTCCTTCTGGATGTAGCTAGGGAATTGGGGAGTTTGAGCTTCCCTCAGGTTGTAGCCTAAGAAAATACGGGGTTGGAGCCTCCTTCCAGTTGCAGCTGGAAAACAAAGAAAGTTGGTGCTTCCAATGAATGTAATTCTTCAAGACATATAAGAAAAAGAATTTTGTGGTTTTCTCCCGCTTTGATTTTCCACATAAAACACTGGTGTACTGTGTATGTGTATGATTGTTCATTTGTTCATTGTTTATTTAATTTGCATTTATTGGATGATAATGCTACATTGATATAACAGTTGGATTATATGGTTAAAAATGATTAAATTTCTCTATTACTGATTCACCCCCCTCTCTCAGTAATAAAACAATTGGTATCAGAGCAAGGCTCCTTTAGGAAACAATTTAACCATTGGAAGGAGATCATGGATTATTTTGAGAATCGAGTACCAATGTTTAATGATCAGAATGGTTTTAAGTATGAGATGTGGAGCATAAGGACAAAAGTATTTTTACAGGCACAGGGACATTATATTTGGCTATCAGCTGTTACAGGATATGATAGTTCAAAAATGGCAAAGACTGCATCCAAGAAGGAATTGAAGAAGAATAACAAAATAGCAATGGATTTCATCTGGGAAGGATTACCTAAACTGGTAAGAGAAAAGGTTGGTAAATGTTCATCAGTCAAAGAACTTTCAGATAAGTTACATGACATATATTCTTCACCCATCACAGATTCAGAAAATGCCAAAGAAGATGTAGATACAAAACAAGAAGAAAGATGTTCATCATGTCAGATAGATTTAGAAGAAGAAGAGTATGATGAAGTAGAAGTTGATTGCAAAGAAAAATTGATCAGTGCAATTAAATATCTAAGGAAAGAAAGAGGAGAAAACAAGTCATCCAAGAAAGAATTGATGAAGAAAAAGAAAAGTGTTCAAGGTTCCGAAAAGGATCAGCAGGTCATCAAGAATTTAAGAGCTCAACTAGAAGAGGTCGGAAGAATTGAAGAAACTCTAGAATATCAAAAGAAATGTTTAAAATCCAACATAGTAGCACAAAATGAATAAGAAGAAAAGAGAGAAAAGATATTGATGGATCATCTCAAGGAAAGAACCGATGACTTAAACCAACTCGAGGAAGACTTTGGTGAAGAAGAGAAAA
This sequence comes from Picea mariana, assembly GCA_032191745.1. Lineage (NCBI taxonomy): Eukaryota > Viridiplantae > Streptophyta > Pinopsida > Pinales > Pinaceae > Picea > Picea mariana. The sequence continues at coordinate 52,920 of JASDQU010587199.1, read as the reverse complement.
GACTGGAAGAAGAAATAATTACATTGAAAATACAACTTGAAGAAGCAAAGAGAACAGAAGAGGTCATGAAGTCTTAAATAATGAAGAAAGAAGAAGAGATTGAGAATATTGAAGAAGAAGTTGTCACACTAAGAGTCAAAATCATCAATCTCAACAAGAACATTGAAGAGACAAAAACATCCACATCAGTTTTATAGAATGAAGAAAAGCACTCTACGTTGCTAGAAAATAAGAATGAAGAAAATAGAAAGAGTTATGCAGAAGTACTCAAGGGAAGGAATCATGGTCAACCAGAATATAAGAAAACTATTGAAGATACATATTCAAGAATACCATCCATGTTCAAGACACAAAGAAGCTTCAATCATGATCATGATCAGGCAAGGAAAAAATTCAGAAGGACTATGCCACAAAGAAGATCATTCACTCCCAGGTATGAAAATTTATTTTATGGTCATTGTTTTTAGTGTACTAACTTTGGACATAAGATTGCAGATTGCAGGGATTATAAAGTAAATGTTGAAGCAGACCGTGCCTATGTGGTCACACGTAACATTGAGTGTTACAAATGTCATAACTATGGACACATAACCAGTGATTGTAGAAGCATGATCGATACTTCCATGAAAGAGAATACCGATATCAGATATAAGAAAGTATGGATAAGAAAACAGGAAGAACATATGAACAAAGACTAGGTACCAAAGATCGCAAGATTGGAAAAAAAACGAGATGAAGAAAATTCTACAGAGAAAAGAAAAGATGTCATATACAGAAAGGTTTGGAAAATAATTGAAAGAAAGGAAGGATAGGTAAATAAGGAACAAATTCAAGATATTGTACTTTCAGTGATTGTAGTGAAAGATGAATCCACAGATACAAAGAAAGAATTTAGATCTCGGAGAGATAATGAATCTACCAATGAAGATGATGATGAATCTACCAATGAAGAAGATGATGAATACACATTAGAGCAGGAATTGTTCTGAGCCATCCATTTTAGATAATCCCAAGTAATATGAATATTAGACAGGGGGAGTCTATGAGATATCTGTGATAGAACAAAGAACCATCCTTTGAGAAGCTTGCAAAGTTTGAGAAGACGGATTCAGAGNATTGTTCTGAGCCATCCATTTTAGATAATCCCAAGTAATATGAATATTAGACAGGGGGAGTCTATGAGATATCTGTGATAGAACAAAGAACCATCCTTTGAGAAGCTTGCAAAGTTTCAGAAGACGGATTCAGAGAAATCAGTTAGTAGAAGTACAGTTTGATAGATTAATCAAGACTTCATGATAGTATAGTGATAAATGGGTTAGCATTATGGACAATTGCACAAGTAGAGTCTTGGACAGTATGGACATAGATGGATTCATAAGAGCACTTAACAAGTTTGGATAGATATATGATAGTGGATGACATAATGGATTCATAGATTGGTTCAAAGGGTGATTCAAAGAAAAATGAACGTTATCATAATGGATGATAATTACACAGGAAATGGCTCGAACAATGCTAATGGACTCCAAATTGACATATTTTTTTTGGATACATGCAATGCATACATCAGTTCACATTCAAAACAAAGTAATTCTCATAAACAACAATGACAAAACTCCCTATGAACTATGGAAAGGAAGCACAGACAATAACCTTTACATCAAGGTATTTCAAGGTAATATTTTAGTAATTGAAATTTATGTTGATGATATTGTTTTGGAAGTACTAATGACAGGTTAAGCCATAAATTTGCAAAGGATATGAAGAATGAATTTGAAATGTCATTACTTGGAGGACTATCCTTCTTTTTGGGTCTTCATATATGTCAAAGAAACCAAGAAATTTTTATTTCTCAAACTAAGTATATCAGAGAAATGCTAAAGAGGTTCGGAATGGAAGATTGCAAACTAGTTACCACTCCTATGCAAACCAGTTGCAAGTTGAGAAAAGATAATGATTCAAAGTCTACATCCTAGAGGCAATACAGGTCAATGATTAGTAGATTACTATATGTGACAACATCCAAACCAGATGTAATGCAGGCAATTGGATAGGTGGCACAATTTCAAGAAGCACCAAAGGAATCACATGTATTAGCAGTGAAGAGGATTTTCAGATATCTCAAAGGAACATAAGAGTTTGGATTATGGTATCCAAAAGGAAAGGATCTATCANCCTAGAGGCAATACAGGTCAATGATTAGTAGATTACTATATGTGACAACATCCAAACCAGATGTAATGCAGGCAATTGGATAGGTGGCACAACTTCAAGAAGCACCAAAGGAATCACATGTATTAGCAGTGAAGAGGATTTTCAGATATCTCAAAGGAACATAAGATTTTGGATTATGGTATCCAAAAGGAAAGGATCTATCACTTATTGCCTACACAGATGCAAATTGGGCAGGTTGTGTTGATGGCCGAAGAAGCACCAGTGGATCATCGTTCTACTTGGGTGAGTGTTTAGTATCATGGCTAAGCAAGAAACAATCATCAATATCTCTATCTACAGCCAAGGCAGAGTATATTGCAGCAACAACATGTTGTACACAGGTTCTTTTGATGAAACAAACTTTGAAAGATATACAGGTTGAGTATGATGAGCCCATTCCAATATATTGTGATAATACAAGTGCCATCAGTATCTCAAAGAACCCGGTGATGCACTCCAAGACGAAGCACGTTCCAATAAAGTATCACTTTCTATGAGAACAGGTTGTAGAAAATAACATCAGAGTTGAGTATGTGGGCACAAAATAACAAGTGGCAGACATCTTTACAAAACCACTTCCACGAGAAGCCTTTCAATATCTTCGCCAAAGACTTGGAGTTATTTCTACTCCAAAATGAATTGTTTTTTAATTCTTTTTGAATGCTTATATTATATGTCTTAGATGTACACGAGGAAGAACCATAAGAGGACAATTCAGTCATGGGGAGCAGCCCCAGATGGAAAGATACCTTTGCCATTGATGACAAAGGGGGAGAGATTTATTAGATGCATACGACAGAGGCAGATCTATTAGATGTAGAGGATAGAGGCATGGTTCTAGGGGGAGCATGAGTGATATGATTTCAGCATTGCATCAGAGTGTTTCCATCAATGCCAAAGGGGGAGATTGTTGATTAAGGCTGGTTGTCATTGATGTCAACCCTTGAATAAAGCCCCATAGAAAAAAGGTTTGGGTAATGGACCCAAGATTGTTTGATGTAAATATGACTCATTATTGTTTTGGCACGGTTGATAAGAAGTAAATATGGATGAACTCCAAAGTGGTCCCCTTATGGTGAAATCCCTCACGGGAAGACACTTTACGGAGTAAGAGAACCCATGCTTAATTGTGGAATAATGAGATTAAGGACAGTGAATTTGTTAGGGAAAATATCATAGATGGATATTTCTTGTCATTACATTTCCATTGGTATGTATAACGTCACATAAATCCTCACGATTAGAGAGCTATGACCATGTGAAGTTGGAGAACCCAGGTTTGGGTAATGGACCCAAGTTTGTTTGATGGATAATGGTATGATTTTTGCTATATTTGAAGGTAATACTATTCTAGATGGATAGTACATGTAATTCAATTTCTGGTGGTATGTGGAATGTCACATAACTCCACACGGTTTTAGAGTCATGGCCTGACGAAGTTGGAGGACCCTCATATGTCATCTAGAAGACCCAAAAGGTCAAACTAGTCAAAGTGGTTTAAGAGATTTTAAAAGGTAAATAATAAAGTGAAGTGATGAGTGTATTAGAATTCAAATTGAATACAAAACAAATCATTTTGATAATAAATTTAATGGAGAAATTAAAAGTGGGTTAACCCTAAAATAAGGAAAGTGGGCCAAGTGACCTAGAAGATGTTTTTAAGGAAGCTACTTGGAGAGTATAAATAATAGGCAAGGCTCTCTCATTTTAAACACACTTGAGAATATTAAATAGCTATAGGTGTCTGAGGTAACCAAAGGATATCTAAGCTAAATTTATAAGGGAATGTGAAGAAAAGAAGGCTGAAATGCAAGGAAGGATACATGTTTTTGATGGTGCTTTGTAAGGTATGTTATTTACAGGCCATCTCACCATTTTCGCTATAACTTTTTTTTTATAGTGACTCAGACCATGAAATTTCTATAACATTGAGAAAACATAACCAAGTATCTGTGGTAAACAATTTAGCTTCTAGGTCGTTGTATTTTGGGAGTTACACTACATGGAAAATATGGTTTATGGCTAGTCTTGAAACTAGTCAAAAACATGTGTTTTGGGTAAAAACATCATAACTTCTTCATAATAGATCCAAATTTAGTGAGAAAAAATGGGTTGGTTAGGGTATATTCTTTAGTATTCTTTGTAATATTTTTAGATCAATTCAACAAATATTTCGTGCAGGGCATGCTCTACAAGGTCTCTCTCTAGAATAATGTAGAATTCAGCAAGGTATGCCATTTTTGCTATAACTCCTTTTCTGAGAGGTTCCAAGTAGTGACACCTAGAGGAATTGCATAAAACACACTTAAGAACATTATTTTTCAGTTTCATATCTGTATACATTACAGGTTCAAAGTTATGATTACTTCAAGTTAGGGTTGTTGACTAATCCAAAACTAGGCATGTGAGAGTAAAGAAAAGTTGGATGAAAATGTCAGTCTCTTGTTGTTAAAGTTAAGGAAGGTTTGTAGGAATGTGATCATATACACCAGGTCTATTACTGAGCTATAAATCAGATTTGGATGATGAAATTGATGATGGCTTTTGGTTGAGGTACATGTTGAGTACATGGTTGAGACAAGTAGTTGATGAGTTGGCACATACATGAGGTGTATAGTTGATGATGTTGGTACATATTGATGAGTCATAGTTGATGAGTAGTTGATACATGATTGGTACATGGTTGGAGGAACATTTTATTAGTATCGTTGACACATGGTTTATGGATGATGTAGGATACTTGTATTATCAGAAGCACATATTGATCTTGGTGATGATTATGAGTTGTTGTGTTATACATGGTTGATGTACTTGTTCATGGTACAGGTTGAGGTACAAGTTGGTGCATGGTTGATGCATTTGTTTATGGTATAGGTTGATNCAAGTTGGTGCATGGTTTATGCATTTGTTTATGGTATAGGTTGATTACAGGTTGGTTGGTAGAGGTTGGTGCATGGTTTATGCACTTTTTTATGGTATAAGTTGATTACAAGTTGAGGTACAAGTTGATGCATGGTTGATGCACTTGTTTATGGTAAAGGTTGTTTACAGGTTGAGGTACAGGTTGATGCATGGTATAGGTTGTTTGGTACAGGTTTACAGCGGTATATCTCACAGTGATAGTGTGACAGTGGTTCCATAATTCTACTTCTACTTCAGGGCGGTTGGACGGGGCAAGGAGAGGTAGTTGTAGCCACCTTCTGGTTGTAGCCGAAGAACATAGGGGGTTGTAGCCTCCTTCTAGTTGTAGCCAGAGAATTGGGGAGTTGGAGCTTCCCTCAGGTTGTGGCCTGAGAAACTAGGGGGTTGGATCCTCCTTCCAGTTGCAGTTGGAAAAAAAAAGGAAGTTGGTGCTTTCGATGAATGCAATTCTTCAAGACATATAAGAAAAATCATTATGTGGTTTTCTCTTGCTTTGGGTTTCCATGTAAAACACTGGTGTATTGTGTATGTGTATGACTGTTCATCTGTTCATTATTTATTTAATCTGTAGTTATTGGATGATAACACTACATTGATATAACACTTGGATTATATGGTTAAAAAGGATTAAATTTCTCTATTACTGATTCACCCCCCCTCTTAGTAATCCGACACAAATTAAAAATATAAAAAATATAATTTTTGATTAAAAAAAACAAAAAGAAATACAAAATTTAATAAAAAAAGTTTTAAACAAATTTTTAATACAAATTTTAATTAAAAGAAAACAAACGATGTAAATTTCATGAAATCTTTGAAGAATGGTTGAAGGTAGAACTAGGGTCATTTGGGTATTAGGTTTGTTGGATCGCTAACTTCCACCCCTTGAACAAGACGAATTGGTTCAAACGAGGTTCAAATGTATCTCCAAATAAATCCTCTAGAAAGTTTGACTCTTTAGGACTATTATTAGATTTTTCCGAAGAAATAGCTTTCCCATGAGGAGCCATGTTATTAAGTGAAGAACAAAGATTTGTTGAAGTTTAGGAGGAGATAAATGGACTTACAAGTTTGAACACCAAATTATCCCACTATGTCTATGATTATGCATGAACTCAAATGTTCATGAAAGTATCAATTGTTTAATTTCACCTTTGAGACCCAACTTAGACCGTTGATTTACCATGCAAAGTGATCTTGATTATTGGTTAGTTAAAATAAAATTAAATTAAAATCAAGCCAATATATTAAATAAAATTGATATTTTAATAACTCTTTATAGATTTTCGGACTACAGTCTTCATTTCTCATGACTTGAACATTTTATTAGGAAATTCAGGAAAATTAAGAAAATAATCGAAAAATAGTTACAACAGGAACCATCTGGTCTCTCTCATGACATAGAGTTGTCCATCTCCTGTATTGGTCATCATAGTTTCCAATAGGGTATAAATCCTCCTCGAGGGAATCAACAAAGGATGCCCAACTGGGTTCTCTCATAAATGTTGTAGAATCATATCTATTATGTCTCTCCCAATAACTTTCCTACCAATCTTTCAAAAGAGGAAGGGATTTAAGGAGTGTGAATGTGATCTTTTCGATATTCAGAAAATTTTGAAAGTGTAATAAACCTCTAATAGATTTAGAAATTTATACAAATAATTTTCATTTATCTAGCCTTCAAACAAAGGAATATCAAAGTTATCAAAGTTAACTTGTACCTTGAAGGGTGTTGCACCTCCGAAATGGTTTCTTGTTCAAGGTGCCTCAATTGTCCTTGGTAGTCATTGAAGGATTTGTGAAAAATTGTCCATCTTATCATTCCTTTTTCATCTGAAGGATTCCTCAAGAAATCATATGCATTGGATAATTATATTATTTGTCAGCTATATCGATGCTTCCAGAGTGGAAAAAAATGGCAGAATCAACTTGTAGAGTCATTTTAATGGCAGGTACCAGTTTGGAAAGTTGGGCTATGAAACCTTCCAAATCCATTTTGAGGCATCAAACATTAATTTAGGATCAAAATTTTCCTAGCATAGCTAGGAACCCATGATGTTATGCTACACATCAAGACCTTTCCAACATTGCAAAAATCATGACAATCAAATCTCTCATGCAAAAGTTATGCCTCTCGCAAGTTGACCTATGTGTTGACCACCATGGCATGAGAGGATACCATGTCAACTCCCATTACTCATGCATATGAGGCTGTCAATGTATGTAATTTCAAGAATATTATAGAAGGTCCTAAACCTTATCAAAATTGAGGGTTGAGGAATTCAAAACACTACCCCTAGATGGCTATCTGGCTATGTTAAATACTGGGCTCTAGGAGGAGAATGGGTTTCATTCTATGTTATTGCATTTTGTTCCATAGAAGAGAAGAACAAATGGGAGTGGGAAATTAGAGATCATAATAGAGGGGTTTAATGTTTTGTAATAACCTAATGGGCCATGGGTCTCAGGTAACTCCATATAGAGTGCCTTCTCTTTTTTACTTGCATTATTTCCATACAAAAGAAAAGAGACCAGAGTAGTCTCACCTTCTAGAAGGGTTTTCTCCCATAAGGGTTTCCGAGAGAAAATATTTGTGTTATTTTTTGGATGGTGTGTGATTGTATTTTATTGTTATTTATTTTCTTCATTTTATATATTTCATGCATAAACAAAAAATCAGTAACTAAAGATTTCGTAATCTAAAGGAATTTAACCTTCATAGTGTAGATTTCAATTTTATTTATCAAATCTGTTGTGATGAATTATTCTAGTGAAATATCCACAACAATTTACAGATCAAGAAAAAAATTGAAATGATATCCTACTCCATCATCTATGTTGGGAACATGCCTATTTTGAGAAGGAAGGATATTTTGAGCGCGGGCCTAAATTTGGAGAAGAACAACTGAAAGGAAAAGAAACGTGCATGAGGAAAATCAACATGCAAGAGGAAAAGAAGCATGCAAGGCGAGAAGGAAGGAAAACCTAACCATGATAGGGTTAGGTTTTTTGGCAAAGATTGTAATGGCTATAAGCCTGTAAAATAGTATAAATAAGAACCTAGGAGGTCTAGGTTAAGGGTTTGCTGGGAAAAAGAGGTCAATTTGGTTGGTTGATGATGGTTATTATGATTGTAATAAGGTTGTAGAAGAGTCAAGTAAGACAGATTTTGAGGGTTAGGTCATAGCCTGAGGAGCATGGTGTGATATAGTCTGCCTCACAGAGGTTCTTGAACCTCATCTTGATTGTATGATTAGAGATGTGATGTGCGTAGTGCTAGATTTTGCAATAGACTAAATAAAAGAGAAGCCGAGCCAAATATTTATGGATGTAGCTGAAGAGGGGGTGAACCACGGTAAAACATGTGTTATATGTGATGTTCATTGAATTCTTACTTCCTGTTAATGGTTATCTTATGAGTGAATGATTAACTAGATGTATTAGAATGCATGAATGATCCTAAAGATGAATGAACCCCAGAAATAATGAATGGATAACCAGAGTAATGCATGAAGAAGATAAAATACACTCCCATATCCCCACTCATTCCTAGACTGCAAGAACTTGAGCATTTCAATCACCCATAAATCTATCTTGGGTGAGACTGCATAGTGCACTCTGTGTGTTGTGTTGTCTTCTATTTTACTAGAAGGGCCTATGGTTTTAGAAGGTTTTGTTGGAAACCTGTTGAAATTTGAACCTGGGATAGCCCAAGAAGAGAAAGAGAAACATAACCAACAAATGGTTTCGTTGCCAGGGAAAACTTTATAGGATTGATTGGATGAGATCCGTGGAAGAATCACGCAAAGAATGAAAGTATAGAATGGAATTTTCGGGCCATGGAATCCAATGAAGGCGAAGATCAAAAGATGGTTGAAAATAATGGAACTTGAGTTTGTGCAGAAGGATAATAGAAACCCCAAGTTAACACTATGCAAATATCTTGATAAATACATGTTTAACGACTTGCATGAGGTATTTTTCTGTGATTTCCTGCATTTGTTGCAGGAGTGGATATTGAGGTTAAAATAAAACCACCCTACAAATAGAATCAGACAGATGGAGTGGAATCCCATGGATATCATGCAGTTACAACAAGTTAAGAATAAATTCACACGCACAGTAGATTTCTGGTTAGACGGTGTTGTTACAAGGTTTATCACCGAATTTGTAGTAGATACCATGAATTATTACAACGTACCAGAACAAGATTTTATCAAAGGACCCAAAGTTTGGTATATTAGATCATTGTATACTTCAATCAAGATTTTATTATATAAAAATGGTGTGATGACCATGGAATCAGACAATTAAACTTCCTTCTGTGCATGGGGGAAGGGGGGAAGCATTGACAAGAGGTGGAGAAATGGAGGAAGATATGGTTAAGGGAAAGAAGGAGGCCATGGACCCAATCATGATGGAGGAAGACCAGATAAAGTAGATAATGGAAACAACTAGAAATATGCGCAGTGGAGCACCCTACCAATATAAGATGAATAATAAGAAGAGAGCCATAGTTCATAGAGAGGGCTTGGAAAGTGATGAAGAAGAGGTAGAGGATCTCCAAGTTGTGGAGCAGATTGAGGAAATCGTGTACACAACATATGAAAGGAAAGTAGGAACCTACAACCCCATGTAGGATTAGTACACCTAAAAGAAAACCAACGTCTAGAAAACCAAATTTTAGTGGCATAATAATGACATGACAATGATCCAGTCAAGGATAATCAACTGGGGTAGCTAGTTTAGGAAGTATTAGTCAAATATATAGACCATGCGGAGGTATTAGTTCAACATATCTCAAAATGGCATGACATGATCCCATGATCATGTTACCATAATTTTGGGGAGAGGCATCATAGGACCCTGAAAAGGATTTATTCGTCTCTGAGAATATCTGGGAAGTAAAGAAGAGCACAAATGAGGATACAAAACTTGCACAATTAGCTATCACACTAAGAGACCATGCATTGTATTGGTATATGATCCTAGATGTAAACATTCCACCAGGAGTAACAAGGACTATTGCAGACGTGAAAAAAACTACTGATAAATAAATTTCGGAAGCCCAGATCAGAAGATCAGTATATGGATGAAATGATTGAAATAGGGAAAAAACTAGATGAGTATGTTTGGGAGATTGATTAAAGGTTTAAACATTTGAAAGGGAAGTTGAAGTATGCAATTATTGAAATGAAACATATGAACTTATTTGTGAACTCATTGTTACCTCATTTGAAATCCCCATTAAGACAACATAAGTCCAAAATCAGGAAGAGGCTCTACAGGAAGATTTAAAATTGGAAGAGAACCAGTATCAGAAGATAGATCCAACAATACAGGAGTTGAAGGGGGATTTGAAGAACCTAACATTTCAACTTAACCAGAATAAGGGAAAACAGAAATGAGAAGTTTTTTGGTGTACCCTATGAAAGACAGAAGGACACCATAGGAATGAATGTCTAACTTTTGTGCAGTATATGGAAACAAGAGTACCAAACCCTTTTCCAATAGGAGGACCATGGTGTGAGATCTGTTAAACACATGGGCATGATCCATATCATTTTCCAATGATGCATAAGTATAAGACATTACCCAAAAGTTCATACTGCAATTTTTGCAAGTCAGTGGGTCACGATGATAAATATTGTAGGACAATGGAGCTGATGAGAGAAAGAAATTCAGATACTTATAGATTGTAAGAAAAAATGATGATAGGACAATCTGCACCTTAGTTCAACCAGGTACCATTGTAATACAACAATGCACAACCACAGTAGAACACCATGCAATACAACCAGGTACCTGAGTACAATGCACCGCGAGGAGATCAGGCTGGAAACTGAGGTGGAGGATGAGATAAAGGAGGATTTGGATGAGGCAAAGTGATGCAGGAGCATCTCCCACATCAAGCGAGCTAGTGCGAAGACAATCAGACAGCTGGACAAGCGCCAGCACAAGTTTTGAAAACACCTTGAAGTTGTTGCGCGATCTTAAATGAGCTATTAAGATGAGGCGCACTTGTGTATTGTAATCGGACCTTGAGCAGCTCGCTCTCATCCTTAGTAGGCAGGAGGCATTTAAAGTAGTTAATGCAAGTAGGTAGAATTTAATTCTAGATTAGATTGTTCGAGAGCGCAAGAGGGAAACGGGATATAGACACCCTCATTGTGCATTTGTATTATTATTGAAGCAGGAAGAGCATAGAAGAGAAGCAAAGAGCTATGAGAAAAGACCCATGTACAGAGCTTGAATTAATACAAGAGGTTGATTCAAATTTATGGTTTTGTGTTTGTTCTCTGTGTATGTATGCTGAATGCTATGCTCATGAGTATTTACTTCTTGTTATGCATTTACTCTATATGCTATGTATGAATGATTTCTTGCTGAGTGTTTGAAATCTAATAAAGGAAGTAGGAGAACTGAGTTTCAATTGTTTCTCTATCTGAGCAAGGATTCCTGCAAGGAGTGCAGTTGAAGTCATCCACAAGGAGTGCGTTGAAAAAAAGATAAGATAGTTTAACTCTTGTTCTCATTCACCCAGAAGTGAAATTGGGTTATAGGAGCCATGCAAGGAGTGCGCAGGCTAAGGAAAGTCTTAGTTGTGAATCTGAGCAGAGCATTGAAGGACTGTTGCTGCAGGTGTGCACAGGGTCGAAGGTATTCATCACTTGGAAGTGTCTGAGAGTTTCCACAAGGAGTGCATGCAAAAATCTTCTCTAAGACTTAGAGTCGTGAGAAAGCTCAGGAGGGATAAATCCTTTGAAGCTATTGGAGGTAGCATAAGGAGTTGGAGCGTATCGAGTGAATCAAGGCTACGGAGTTTGTGTCACAGGTGATTAAGTCTGGGAAGGAGTCCTTGGTTCACTTCGTGAATGTATCGAGGAGGAGAAGATAGACGGTCAGGATCTTGTGGAGAGGATTTGCGAAATCCCACCAACCGTCTGATCTGGTAAAGAAGCGAGGAGAATAGGGTTACGTCTGGAGTTTAGCTTTAGGGATCATGAGCCATTAGATCATCAAATGGTTACCAGTCAACCGTCCGTTTGATAGGAGTTGCGTAGGGTTTAAATCTTCGTGAGTAGAAGGGAAAATCCGGGAAGGCACAGGAACCAGGAGTCATCAGTATATCGGAGGTTCAGAATTCAAGATCCCCAGACCTTTTGAGTTCCAAAACAATGAGGGAATCATAGCCATGGATCTCAATAAGGAAACATGTCGTGTGATCACTCAATCGAAGATTTGGTCATCGGGGTTCATAGGAGTGAGTGGTTTTGATTTTTCATTTGGTGAAGCCCGAGGTTCGATCTGAATCGCCCATCATTCGGGACGTGCGTCGGAAGATCTGGAGAAGTTGAGGTTCGGCAATTCGGGAGTCCTAGAGACAAGGGAAACATTGCATCAGGAATCGTGATATTGCGAAACGCGATATCCCGACAGCTAAAGGAGCGTGGGGCCACAGGAATCGGTGAGAGGATAGGTGGCATACTGTTTCAGAATTCGGGGAAAGGAAAGTCCTGAAACCATAGACATCAGGATTCGCGATATAGCGAAGTCCAAAATCTCGACGAGGTGACAGGGACGTGGATAGGTCAAACTCACGAGCGCATCAGAATTTTGGTGTATCGGGGATCGGGGGTCGGTAGAGCGAGTTGTTTTGGACATTGCAAGTGCCGAAATCCCGATAGGAGGAAACCCGATAGCAAAGTAAAAGGTCAGCATTGACTTACATCGGATTTCAGAGAATCGCGGGAAACAAACACGTGACCACAGGACTCATGAAGTCGCGAAGTCCAATCTCCCGATAGAAGAAAGGGAGATCCCGTGAGAGAATTGTTTTGGGTGAAAATTTCCCGATAGGGAAATAGAAGAGCCTTTTAGTCCTTCAGGCCGAAGAAGGAGGAAAGATCCTGTGAGCAGACGTGCTTGAGGAGTGCGCCTGCGTCAAGTGGTATCAGAGCTTAGAAAATCTTCTTTTCTTTCTATAGCATGGAAAAGGAAGATTCACCATGCCGCCGAGGAGAAGAGATAGACAATCACCCGATCCAGAGGAGGAAAGGGAGATGTCCATAGGAAGGGGTAGACAGGTGCAGAATCCAGAAGTAGAAAGAGATCTGCATAACATACGCACCAAACTTGTGGACATGGAGATAAGACAAAGGCATACAACTGATGTAGGAGATATCAGTGAGTCCGAAAGTGAAGATGATGTTGGACATGGAGAAGAAGAAGTCACAGCAAAAGATGCAGCAAATGAACACTTGCTTAAAGCTGTTGCAAGAATGGGTGCAAAGGCGAAGATGGACATTCCAGTTTATGAGGGAAATCTGGATGTAGAAGAGATTCTAGACTGGATTAGATCTCTGGACACCTACTTTGACTATGAAGATATTGAAGAGGAAAAGAAGGTCAAGCATGCCATCATGAGATTAAAAGGACATGCATCCTTGTGGTGGGATGAACTACAAGCGGATAGGTGTTGCTAAGGCAAGCAGAAAATTAAGAGCTAGGACAGGATGATTGCAAAGATGAAGGCAAAATTCATTCCCAGGGACTATCAAATTTCTTTGTTCAAGAGAATACAGAACCTGAGACAGAAGGTGATGTCAGTAAAGGAATATATTGAAGAGTTTTACAGGTTGAATATCAGGGCAGGTCATTGTGAAAGCAATGACGAAAAAGTGGTCAGATATATGAATGGCCTGAGATATGATATCCAGGATGAGATGAGCCTGGTAACCATCCAGACGGTGGAAGATGCTTATCAGATGTCTTTGAAAGAAGAAGAGAAGCTGAGTTGAAAGCAAGGTCAAAGGGGCCGAGGTAGAAGTCATCCCAGAGGCAAATCAGTTGCCCAAGAAAAATATCAGAAGCCCAAGGAAGACTGGAAAAAACCTTAGACTCGAGTCGAGAGAGGTGGTAGCTCACAGCGAGGGTAATACGTTGAGCAAAGAGGACAGCATACTGAGCAGAGAGGAGGATATGCTGATAATAATTGGTTTCCTCGTACCAGAGGTAGAGGAAGAGGAAGAGGTGGAGTAATCACATGCTTCACATGTGGAAAAAATGGGCACAAGTCTTATGAGTGTCCAGATAAAAAGAAAGATGGAGGAGAAGCTCACATCACCGAAGCGCTGAAGGCGGAAGATTGCTGATGATGCAAAAAGTCCTTTTGACACCAGAGAAGGAGGTAGAGAACTCAATGCAAAGAAACAGTCTTTTTCGGACTGCTTGCAAAACCAAAGATAGGGTGTACAAGGTCATTGTGGACAGTGGAAGCACGGATAATCTCGTTTCAACCCAGATGGTAGAAAAGCTAGAGCTGGAGAAGACTAATCATACAAGTCCATATAAGGTTTCGTGGCTACAAAAAGGACATCAGGTAACTGTCACCAAATAGTGTTTGGTTGAATTTAAGATAGGAGGATATAATGATAAGATATTATGTGATGTCATTCCTATGGATGTTTGTCATCTATTGCTGGGTAGACCATGGCAATATGACAGGAATGTGATTCATGATGGGAGGATGAACACATACACCCTAGATAAGAATGGGAGGACACACATGTTGCTTCCGATAAAGGATAANAGGAGGATATAATGATAAGATATTATGTGATGTCATTCCTATGGATGTTTGTCATCTATTGCTGGGTAGACCATGGTAATATGACAGGAATGTGATTCATGATGGGAGGATGAACACATACACCCTAGATAAGAATGGGAGGACACACATGTTGCTTCCGATAAAGGATAAGGAGGTGAAACTGGAAGTAAGTAACACTGTAATTCTCATGAGTGGGAAGGAACTTCTTACTGAGGTGAAGAAGAAAGAAGAACCGCAATTCTTTGTGGTTAGGAAACCGAGGATTGTTCTGACTAGCACAAGGGTAGATGATTTTCCAGGAGAAGTTCAGGAACTGCTGGAAGAGTTCGCTGACATAGTAGTGGACCAACTACCTTGTTCGTTGCCACCTATCAGAAGTGTGAGTCACCATATTGATCCCATACCTGGAGCTAGTTTTCCAAACAAAACCGTGTAGAGATTGACACTGTAGAAGAATGAAGAGGTTAAAAGGCAGTTTCAGGATTTGTTAGACAAGGGTTTGGTCAGGGAGAGCTTGAGTCCGTGTGTTGTTCGAACAGTACTCAGTCCAAAGAAAGACGGAGGCTGGAGGATGTGCACTGATTCAAGTTCCATTAACAAGATAACCATCAGGTACAGATTCCCATTGCCAAGAATGGATGATTTGATGGATTGCTTAAGTGGAGCCAAATATTTCTCAAAAATTGATTTGAAAAGCGGTTATCACCAGATTCGTATGAGGGAAGGTGATGAATGGAAAACAACCTTCAAAACCAATGAAGGGCTGTATGAATGGCTTGTTATGCTGTTTGGCTTAACAAATGCATCGAGTACCTTCATGAGGTTGATGAACGAAGTCCTGAAGGAGTTCATTGGGAAATTTGGCATTGTGTATTTGGATGACATACTGGTCTATAGTAAATCAGTGGCAGAGCACTTGAAGCATTTGGCTACAGTGATGCAGAGATTGCAGCAGGAGAAGCTGTTGATAAACATGAAGAAGTACTCATTCATGAAGACAGAGCTCATTTACTTGGGGTTTGTTATTTCAGCAAATGAGTTGAGGATGGATCCAGATAAGGTGGAAGTGATTAAAAATTGGCCATCACCGAGGAACATATTTGAGGTGAGAAGTTTTCACAGGTTGGCTAGTTTCTACCGAAAGTTCATCAGAAATTTTAGTGGAATTAGTGCAGCAATGATGGACACAGTGAAGAAAAGACATAAATCTTTTCACTGGACGGAAGAGGCTGAGAAGAGTCTCAATCTATTGAAACGAAAGATCATGAAACAACCGATTTTGGTATTGCCGGATTTCCAAAAGACATTTCAGGTAAAATGCGATGCAAGCGGATTTGCGATAGGAGCGGTCTTGAGTCAAGATGACAGGCCAATTGCATATTTTAGCAAGAAGCTAAATGAAGCGAAAGTGAAGTACTCCACATATGACAAGGAATTTTATGCCATCATTCAGGCATTGAAAAAGTGGAGGCACTATTTGATTCCAAAGGAATTTGTTTTGTATAGTGATAACCATGCATTACAGTTTGTGACTCAGCAGGAGAAGTTGAATCAGAGGCATGTTAAGTGGGTTGAATACATGCAGAATTTTACATTTGTGATTAAACATATTTCTGGTACTGCTAACAAAGTTGCTAATGCTTTGAGCAGGAAGTGTTTGTTGTTGCAGGAATTCAATGTCAAAACATTGGGTTTTGATGATCTTAGAGACATGTACGCAGATGATCCAGACTTCAAGGAAGCGTATGAAGCAGCTGAGAATCTAGTTCTCAGAGATAGAAGCCAGTGGGCCGAATACATGATCCAGGAAGGATTGTTGTTTAAAGGCAATCAGCTGTGTATTCCAAATTGTTCCATGAGGGAGAATCTACTGAAAGAGAAACACAGTGGAGGATTGGCCGGACACTTCGGTCACGACAAGACATTCACAAAGCTAAGCGAGTCATACTTTTGGCCAAGGATGTGATCAGAGGTCAAGAGATTTGTGGACAGATGCAATATTTTCCAGCATTCGAAGGGGAGGAAGCAGAATGCGGGTTTTTATCAACCATTGCCCATACCTGAAAGGCCGTGGGATGCGATTAGCATGGATTTTGTATTGGGGTTGCTAAGAACACAAAGAGGATGTGATTCAATCTTTGTGGTAGTGGATAGATTTTCCAAGATGGCACATTTTATCCCATGTCAGAAAACCAGTGACGCGACTCACATCGCGAACCTATTTTTCAAAGAAGTCATTCGACTTCATGGCTTGCCAAGAAGTATAGTTTCGGATAGGGATACAAGGTTTGTGGGACATTTCTGGAGGACATTGTGGAAGAAGCTGGGGACTAACTTGACGTTTAGTTCAACTTATCATCCTCAGATGGATGGACAAACGGAAGTGATGAACAGAAGTCTGGGAGACTTGCTGAGAGGCCTGGTGGAAGAACACCATAGCTAGTGGGACAACATATTACCACAGGCAGAGTTTGCGTATAATGAATCAGTAAACAGGAGCACAGGTCAGAGTCCTTTTCAGATTATTTATGGCATGCAGCCGAGGGGAATTTCTGAATTGAGGGATTCAGAACAAACTACGACTAGGAACGTTAGTGCAAAAGAATTCCCTGAGGCGATGAAAGAACTTCACAGCCAGGTGAAGGAGCGACTGCTGAAATCAAGCCAAGAATATAAATGCAGAACTGATCAACATAGAAGACAACTCCAGTTCGAGGTTGGTGATCTGGTTCTGGCACATTTGAGGAAAGAAAGGTTCCCAAGGGGAACATATAATAAGTTGAAGATGAAGAAAATCGGACCATGTAGGGTCTTGAAGAAAATTGGAGAAAATGCTTATGAGATTGAATTACCCAATGGGATCGAAATTTCTCTGATATTCAATGTCTCAGATTTATACCCATATAAACCTGAGGACACATAAGCAGAAAATGAGCAGCCAGTGATCCAGTGGACAAAGAAAATGTCAGTTGCAGAGAAGCCACATATGGAGTGCATACTGGACAAGAAAGTGAGCAAGAGGACCAGGCAGAAAGAATACTTTGAGTATCTGGTCAAATGGAAGAACCATATAGTGGAAGATGCCAGCTGGGAGACTAAAGTAGAGATACAAAAGCATGGATAGACCGTGCAGGAGCTCATGGACAGGAGCCCATGAAAGTTTTCAAGCGAGGGAGTATTATGCAGGAGCATCTCCCACATCAAGCGAGCCAACGTGAAGACAATCGAACAGCTGGACAAGCGCCAACACAAGTTTTGAAAACACTTTGAAGTTGTTGCACGATATTAAATGAGCTATTAAGATGAGGCGCACTTGTGTAATGTAATTGGACCTTGAGCAGCCCGCTCTCGTCCTTAGTAGGCAGGAGGCATTTAAAGTAGTTAATGCAAGTAGGTAGAATTTAATTCTAGATTAGACTGTTCGAGAGCACAAGAGGGAAACGGGATACAGACACCCTCATTGTGCATTTGTATTATTATTGAAGCAGGAAGAGCATAGAAGAGAAGTAGAGAGCTATGAGAAAACACCCATGTACAGAGCTTGAATTAATAGAAGAGGTTGATTCAAATTCATGGTTTTGTGTTTGTTCTCTCTGTATGTATGCTGAATGCTATGTTCATGAGTATTTACTTCCTGTTATGCATTTACACTATATGCTATGTATGAATGATTTCTTGCTGAGTGTTTGAAATCTGAGAAAGGAAGTAGGAGAAATGAATTTCAATTGTTTCTCTATCTAAGCAAGGATTCCTGCAAGGAGTGTAGTTGAAGTCGTCTGCAAGGAGTGCAGTTGAAGTCGTCTACAAGGAGTGCATTGACAGAAAACTTAGATAGTTTAACTCTTGTTCTCATTCACTCAGAAGTGAAATTGGGTTATAGGAGCCGTGCAAGGAGTGCACAAGCTAAGGAAAGTCTCAGTTGTGAATCTGAGTGGAGCATTAAAGGACTGCTGCTACAGGTGTGCGCAGGGTCGAAGGTATTTAGCACTTGGAAGTGTCTGAGAGTTGCCGCAAGGAGTGCGCGCAAAAATATTCTCTAAGACTCAGAGTCATGAGAAAGCTCAGGAGGGATAAATCCTTTGAAGCTATTGGAGGTAGCATAAGGAGTTGGAGCGTATCGAGTGAATCAAGGCTACAGAGTTTGTGTCATAGGTAATTAAGTATGGGAAGGAGTCCTTGGTTCACTTCGTGAACGTATCGAGGAGGAGAAGATAGACAGTCAGGATCTTGTGGAGAGGATTTGCGAAATCCCACCAGCTGTCTGATCTGGTAAAGAAGAGAGGAGGATACGATTACGTATAGAGTTTATCTCTAGGGATCGTGAGCCATTAGATCATCAAACGGTTACCCGTCAACTGTCCGTTTGACAGGAGTTGCGCAGGTTTTAAATCTTCGTGAGTAGAAGGGAAAATCCAGGAAGGCACAAGAACTAGGAGTCATCGATATATTGGAGGTTCATAAGTCAAGAGCCCAAGACCTTTTGAGTTCTGAAACAGTGAGGGAATCATAGCCATGGATCTCAAGAAGGACACGTGTCGTGTGATCACTCAATCGGAGATTTGGTCATCGGGGTTCATAGGAGTGAGTGGTTTTGATTTTTCATTTGGCGAAGCCCGAGGTTTGATCTGAACCGCCCATCATTCGGGACGTGCGTCAGAAGATCTGGAGAAGTCAGGGTTCGGCAATTCGGGAGTCTTGGAGACAAGGGAAACGTTGCATCAGGAATCGTGATATCGTGAAACGCGATATCCCGACAGGTAAAGGAGCGTGGGGCCATAGGAATCGGTGAGAGGACAGGTGGCATACTGTTTCAGAATTCAGGGAAAGGAAAGTCCTAAAACCATAGACATCAGGATTCACAATATAGCGAAGTCCGAAATCCCGACGAGGTGACAAGGACGTGGACAGGTCAAACTCGTGAGCGCATCGGAGGTTCGGTGTATCGGGGATTGGGGGTCGGTAGAGCGAGTTGTTTTGGTCATCGCAAGTGCCGAAATCCCGATAGGAGGAAACCCGATAGCAAAGTAAAAGGTTAGCATTGACTTGCATCGGATTTCGGAGAATCGCGAGAAAAAAACGCGTGACCACAGGACTCGCGAAGTCGCGACGTCCGATCTCCTGATAGAAGAAAGGGAGATCCCATGAGAGAATTGTTGTGGGTGAAAATTTCCCGATAGGGAAATAGAAGAGCCTTTTAGTCCTTCGGGTCGAGGAAGGAGGAAAGATCCTGTGAGCGGACGTTCCTAAGGAGCGCGCCTGCATCACAAAGGTTTAGTAGTGTGTCACAACTGCCAATATCTAGGACATTATGCAAGGGAGTGCTCACTTACACCAGCGACATGTATGTATTGTCACACAACATACCATGACATAGAAGACTGTCCAACACTCTTGGGAAAGATCCAAAAAAAAGGAACCAAAACAAGAAGAATGTCTAGTGGATTTCTACAGAAGCCAAGGATGATGGGAGAAACATCATTATAGTCACTCAAGGAGGAGCCAAGACAGGAGCCGACGCAGTAAGACAGGATCCAACGCAACACCAATGGGTGAAGAAGAATAATGAACCACATAAGAAGTTTGATGCATGGAAAGATAAATAAACATTCAAGGAGGCAAGACAGGAGTTCCTCAAGAAAAATGTTGTTTCTACATCAGTCGTGCAACACACTCAGAACGTACCAATGTACGGAATTCCATCCTCAACAGAACATACCAATGAAGAACAACCTTTAGAGAAAGTAAGTAACGTAAAATATTTTCTGCAATCTTGTGTTAAGATATTAAAGGATCCATCATCTATCAAGTTCTTACAAAATATACTAGAAAGATGTAACACAAAGGTAGAAGGGAAATTAGAGAAGAAAATAGTCAATCATCTCCATATAGAAAGAAGGACAATAAGGGAATCCATACTAAATGCTAACATTTGGGACTTGAATAAGGGTGATATTATACTGGACTTGGGCTCTGAAGTAAATGTATTACCTAATAAGACATGACAGTGTATGGGAGAACCCACACTAGGCTATTCACTTGTCCAGTTGAAATTAACAAATCAACACATAGTTTTACCAATTGGAAGGCTTAAAGGTGTGATAGTATATTTGGATGGAGTGTGCACTATGGAAGATTTTGAATTAGTAGATATAGTATATGGCACAATGGCTTATCCAACATTTCTTGGATTAGATTAAGAATTTGATAACCAGACCATAATCAACCTGAAGACAAGGAAATTTACTTTTGAATCAGGGGAATATAGAGTCATTGCACCATTAGATCCTACAGAAGGATAAAGATTTGTAGAACCCACCTGTTTGGATCTGGAAGAAATAAATCAGTTGTACAGAACCACTGCACAAGAAGAGGATTATGTTAACCCAATTGCATATGGGGTACTCATCTAGAGAAGCATTACATCATGTGCTTCTGACTCAGATACAAATTTGGATAATTGGCAATAATGATTACATGAAGTTTCCACAAGAAGGTGTGCAAGAATAGACTTCACAGTAACATGGGTTGGTATAGAGATAAGAGAACCTCCCAGTTTTCATGGGGTAAATGAATTAGAGGAATTTCTAGAAAAATATGAAGAGGAAGTGTTAGAAAATCAGAGACTCTTGTCCCTAAATATTTCACTCAAAACCACACCTTCAAGATGGTGGGGTACACGCAAAGAAACAATTCAAGACGGGTACCAATGTAAACGAATACTACGCATTAGATTTGGCATAGAGAAGGAGAGGGATAAAATGCAAAGGTACGATGGGCAAGGAACACTAGTGTAACACTTGGAGAAGTGCAAGACATAGTGGAGGATGACACCATGAGAAGAATGACCTTATCACTTTATCCATACATTGAAAAGAATCCCAGGGAACTGGTATATAGACCAAGAAATGCACAGAGGCACTACATAATGGACAACATTACAACAGAACTGTCTAATAACTTTATCATTTGAACATGAGAACCCCAACATTGATTCAACACTAAAGAATATATGAGAAGTGATATTTATTGATGAGCCAGAGGTTGAAATCATGACAGAACATCAACAACAGAATAGACAGACAGTCAAATAACTACTTTCATGCTATCATGTTGAAGAGGAAACACCAAATGAGGATGATCCACATAACATTCATATTATATAAATTGGAGGAGAAAGAGAGGTGAAAGTTCCATCTATGGAGTCAAAAGTATTTGTTTCACCAATAAAAGTTAAGAAAGTCAACATTGGGACAACTGACAATCCTAAAATGGAAAGTATTGGACACTATTGGGATGAAAAAACAATATAAATAATAATAGAGTTATTGCGTGAATACAATGACCTATTCCCAATGACCTTTACAGAGATGAAAGGCATAGCAGGGGATCTAAGAAATATGAAAATACCTCTCAAACCTAAGGCAAGACTTGTCAGAAAGAGACCATACATACTAAATCTAGTATATAAGAAAAAAGTGAAATCAGAAATTGAGACAATGTTGGAGGCTGGTATTATAGAACCAATAGAGGAATCTAAATGGATACGTCCTATGGTAGTCCAAGAAAAGAAACAAGGGGGGATAAGGATTTGTGTAGATTTGATAAAACTGAATGATGCTTTCTTACATGACCCTTTCCCTACCCCTTTTACAAATGAAGTCTTAGATAATGTGGGAGGCCAGGAAGCATATTCATTTACAGATGGATTCTCAGGTTACCATCAGATCAAAATAACTCCATCGGACAAGTATAAGACTACGTTTTCTACAGAATGGGGATCCTACCAATATACAATCATGCCATTTGGGTTGAAGAATGCACCAACCATATTTTCAAGAGTACTCATAGATTCTTTTAAAGAATTCATACATCAGTTTCTAGAAGTATATATGGATGATTGGATTGTATATAGTCTGTTAAAAGATCATGTAGAATTGCTAAGATTCATGTTGGAAAGATGCAGGCAATGTCAAATCTCATTGAACATCAAGAAATGCATTTTTGGGACACCTTTTGGAATATTGTTGGGATATATAGTGTGTAAATAAGGATTACTAGTAGATCCTACTGAGATTGCAGTCATTGTAAATTTACCACCACCAAAATCGTGCACCAGTTAAGAGAAACATTGGGACATACAAGCTATTTCATGAAATTTATAAAGGGGTATGTGCAGATTACTGCACCAATGGAAAAAATGTTAAAAAAGGATATCAGATTTCAGTGGAATGAGGATTTTCAACAAGAATTGGACACCTTAAAAGAAAATGTGGTAACAACACCTATCCTAGCATTCCTAGATTGGGAAAAGACATTTCATGTGCGTGTAGATGCATCAACCATAGCACTTGGATAAATTATGATGCAGCCAGGAGTAGGGGACTTAGACCATCGTATAGCCTTTGCAAGTAGAAAATTGTCACAATCAAATCATAATTACAACACCATAGAAAGAGAAGGCCTAGCCATGGTATATGAACTTCATAAGTTCATGAACTACTTATTAGGTAAACAATTTTAAATGTTCACAGCCCATTCTACCCTCAAATATCTAGTCAACAAGCTAGTGTTGGGGGGGAGGATCTGTAGATGGCTATTGTTATGCCAAGAATTTGATTTTGAAGTGATAGTCAAACCAGGGAAGTTGAATGCAAGACCTGATCACCTACAAGGGTAACTAATGGAGAGGAACCTACTAACTTGGAAGACAACTTCTTTGATGCAGAATTATTTTCAATACATGTAGTTGAGGAATACTTTGTTGATATTATTGAATACTTAAGTACATGGATTTCACCACAAGATTTTAGCACTGCGCAAAAGAAAAATATGGTAGTTAGAGCTGCAAACTATCAAATTATTGCAGGACATTTATATAAGATGGGCACATATAGCATTTTGAGAAGGTGTGTATTAGAACATGAAAGGCCCATAATTTTGGCAGAAGATCATGAAGGTATAGATGGAGGACACTATGTAGGAAAGGCTACCATGCAGAAGGTATTGCATGCATGATTATGGTGGCCAACAATCCATAAAGATGCCAAGGAATATTTCCAGAAATGTGATGTCTCTCAGAGGGTTGGAAAACCAACCATAAAGGATAAGATGCCTTTAATACCACAAGTGACTCTACAGGTATTTGAAAAATGGGAAATAGAATTTGTTGGACCAATCAATCCACCAATAAAAATATCAGGAGCTAGATATATCATTATTGCGACTGAATACTTAACAAGATGGGAAGAAACAACACCAGTCAAATATTGTAGCACAGAGACAACATCACACTTCTTGTTTGAGGAGGTGATCACCAGGTTTGGATGTTAAAGGATTTTGATGAGTGACCAAGGAACTCACTTTATCAATAATATCATTAGGGATATGATTGAGGAGTTTGAAGTCTATCCCTAGAAGAATACACCATACATCCCCAGGAAAATGGAATAGAAGAAGCCTTCAATAAGATCTTGGAAAATGATTTGACTAAGATATGCAATGTCAACAAATATGATCGAGACTTGAAAATACCAACAATACTATGAGAATATAGGACCACGTGTAAGAAGTTGATAGGATAGACACCATTCAAATTGTTGTATGGGTAGGAAAAAGTGGTGCCATTAGAATTTCTGGTATCTAGTCTGCACATAACAACAATTACCAACATGACAGAAAGAGACACAGTAAAGGAAAGGTTAAGTCAACTAATGGAAATGGAAGAGGAGAGGATTCTATAAAGATTTCACCATGAAGTACATAAATCAAGAGACAAATCCTAGCATGACAGACATATTAATAAGAAGATTTTTAAGGAGGGAGACCTAGTTTTTCTCTATGACAGTATAGTTTTTCAACATCCTGATAAATTTAGAATGAATTGGCTAGGGCCATATGAAGTAAAGACTGTCACAGACAGGGGTTCTGTACAACTAAAGGACTTGGGAGTAACATAATTGAAAGGAATGATCAATGATAGTCGACTGAAAATGTACAAGGACAGTTGACCTACTAGCCTTTAAAAGTTACAAAACAGTGAAAAAAGACATGCATATACTGTACTATAGAAGAAGTTAGGACAAAAAAATGATAAAAAGAAATAAAAAGGAGAAAAACAGGAAATAAGAAATACAAAAGTAGAAAAGAAACAAAATAAAAAAATACTAGGAAATATCATGTGTAGAGATAGTGGAATCAACGCTACAAAAAGAAAAAAGTGACCACGTGAAGCATATGTTTGACAGAAAGAAAACACCGCACACTAAGGAAAAGTCATAGAACAAATGCACGGTGTGTTATCACACTAAGTCGCCTTGGGTCTTTTAGTTTGTTTTTATCATTTTTAAAAAGCCTTAAATTCTTATTTTTTATTTAAAATAAATTTCTCATCCCTTTAATGTTATGTTAGATAGGATCCATTTGGATGAATAAACCTTTGAGTCATAGTTCATGTGCTAATCCTCAATTTAAGTTTTGGTCCTTAAACCCTTTTAAGCTCATGGTCTATTCTTTATGTCCCCTCTCGTGATTCATCCCTAGTTTGATACCTCCCATGACCAGGCTGATGTGACACACATCTCTCCTCACTCATGACCTCGCATGCATACCTCATCATCCCCCCTCACCCGTCCAATCACTTTTTTTGATTTGGAGAGCGCTGCCCACTTAGCAGGCATTTCTGTAGTGCTTGTTGCGTTTATCATTCATCCACTCCAAGTCATGATTTCCACGATAGATACCTTAACCCTTGTTTTCTGTAACACCCTGTTTCCCCCAGATTGTAAATATAACTGGACTGGCCAAGGACTATGGAAAACTCATAAGTATGAATATGTGATGTAAATGGACCTGCAGGAAGAGGTCAATGAATGTGAATAATATTTTGAATTTATTGTAGGACTGCTGAGAGGGGATGTGCAAAAAAGAGACCACGATGGCGGTGGAAGGCTCCTAAAAAGGTGGCATTAACTTCCACCCTAAATGAATACCGTATTTGGACTCCACTAGCCCGGAGAACCAAAAGCGGCTCGTTGGCCCCCAAATTTAATGTCTCGCAGGTTGGTAGGTGGGCGACTTTATGAGGGATGGGATGGTGAACCGCCCATCCGTAGAGCCGTCAGGCCTGATCGACGTGAGGGTAATCGTGCCACACGCAACCTCGCGAGAGGATAAGGCGTATGACAGAAGCGATGGAGAGGGGGGGGCGGACACGAGGGGAACTCTGGCAATTTTTATGCAGAGTGAGTGATAGCAGAGAGGAAGGATTGCAACCTTCTGTCCTGGTCACTGGAAGACAGAGAGACGCAGTCTCAGAGCATCGTGGTCTCAGCTCGGGGGTGGCTAGTGGTAAATCCGTCGGGAGTCGTTGAGCCTACGGTTGGGTGGAAATGAGCAGCCCTCTCAGCAGTTGCACCCATTTCTGAAGTCACTTCTGATAAGTGTTTTGTTCACATATTGCCTCTTTAAATTCATAGAATGATACATATATGTATATGCTCATAAGACCTGTAAAATTGTAATGCTTCCTGTGTAAGAATGTCTGTGCAGTGTTTTGATAATGATTAATAGGCATATGCTTATAATAGAGGAATCCATGCATGAATTACATTGGTAAACTGAATCTATTTATGCCTAGGCTAAACGATGTCAGGTTTTCAGCCAGTTCTCGGGAAACTGTTTCCCTTCACCCATATCCAGGAAAGCCCCGGAACAGATCTCTTCACAGAGATTTCCTCCCTAGAGAGGCTCGCAAAGGACCCAGAAAAGGGACTTGAATGCACAAGTCTTAACAACCCTGTATAAAGAGGAACGACCCTCTTAAATCCCGAAGTAGCAACTTAGGGATAAGTATTAATCAATGGATGAGATCCTGTCGGAGAGTCTCCGGTCATTCACAATCATTGAATCGAGAGAATAAACGAGGGCGTTAAGTGCCATAAACCCTTTTTCCTCTATCTTCGTGAATAGAGAGGAAATCTGAATCTTCAACCCCCAGGATCCATGAGAGCATCTGGACCGTTGATTTTTCCACGTCGAAAGAGCAGTAGAAAAGGGTGCGGCATCGGTACCAATCTAAATCGCCAGATCTGAACTAGGAATCCTGATAGTCGTTAGATATTTACGGAGATGGATGAGGGTTATGCCTCATGAATAAAACGAATCAGAGCCATCCATCCGAGAAGGACAGGTGGCAGAGATCCAGGGATCTCGTGAGCTCGGAGGTTCACGGGGTAGGAGTCCAAAAGTTGGATGCTCCAAGTCGCGAGTGGCGAAGCCACGAGAGGATTTGAGCCGTCCATAGTTGAGGACGCATGTCAGGAGATCCAAAGAAGTCGAGCATCGGAGAATTGGGGTTTGCGAAAGAAAAGAAATCTTTCCGCTTAGAATCGCGATCCGTGATATCCCGATGAGATCTGAGCCGTCCATTAGTTGGGACACGTGTCAAGAGATCCCGGAAGTCGGGGATTGGGGAATCGGAGTATCCAAGAACAAAGAAATCTTGTCATACAGAATCACGATCCATGATTTACCAACAAGATCAGAACCATCCATTAGGTGGAACACGTGTCAACAGATCCTGGAGAATCGGAGTTTTCGAAGGTGTGAAACCCTTGCAGTTGGGAATCGTGATACGCGAAATCCTGATAAGGATCTGGACCGTCTGTTGGCAGAGGACATGTGGCGGAGATCAAGCGCCATCGGCATTTGGCACATTGGGAAATCAACATTCCTGAGGTCGAAGGAACCAAGACCTCGAAAGTCCTGAAACCCCGATAAGGATCTAGACCGTCCATTTGGGGGGACGCGTGGAGGAGATCAAAGCGATTGGGAAAGTCCCGACAAGGGAAGCCATCCCTCGGCGTTTGGTTCATCAGGATATTAGGAATACCATGGATGTGGTATTTACCCCTTATGAAATCGCGAAACACAAAACCACGACAGGAGAGTTGTGGGGGCCACAGGTGGAAATAGCGGAGGACAGGTGTCAGACCTCCGGGAAGAGTCGGGAATTGGCATATTGGAGTTCCTGAGGACAAGGAACTCGACACATTTCAAGTCCTGAACCCCGGAGGAAATCGGGACTGTTAATTTTAGAGGACACGTAGTAGAGATCTGCACCATCGGAGAAAATCCCAACAAGGGGTCAATCAATCGGCGTCCGGAGTTCATCGGGATATCAGGGATCCCGGTGATAAGTGAATTGTGCACTTTGAAATTGTGATCCGTGAAACCCCGATCAGTGGGGAACAACTGTCCAAATAGTGGAAGCTGAGGGAAGAGCCATAGTGGGAGCCAACTGTAGACTTGAAGGAGAATCAGTGTTCGAGAGATCGAGAAACTTAGGGTTAAGTGTTTTACGACATTGGAAACCCCGTAGCCTTGACGAGAGGTAGGACTACGGTCTCAGAATTAATCTTCATATTGGCCAGGGCTTAGCTTAGAGGTCTGAAGCACATCGGGGATTGGAGGGTTGGGAGTTCTGGGTACATGTGCACCTCGACACCGCAAACCCCAAAACCCCGATGAGAAGTTGTTGTTGTGGTCATATAGGAGCCGGTCGTGTGGGCCAGAGGATTAGCCAAGTGGGTCTGAGGCAACAAAGGCGTGATTCGGAGATCGGAGATCGATGATTGGGGGTTCGAGAGGATAGGGACTCTTGACACCGCAACCTCCGAAACCCCGAATCCCGATATTGAACCGAGGATTGGCATTTTGCTAATGCAAGTTTCTGGAGATTTCTCATTTGGGAGACATTAACCCAAAAAAAAATTTGATTATAGGTAGTGGGTGTGTTACAAAGTGGTATCAGAGCATGGTTACAACACTCGGCCTGATTGGGCTCATGCACCAGTCACGCATAAACCCCATACAAAACACTCCTATGAGGAGTAATCCCCCTGACTTAACTATCTTGACCAGCTTGGAATATGAAAAACCGACTGTGTATGCATTTGAAAGAGTGATGAAATTATGCGCAAATTATAAAAAGTATTTAACTCTCAACTAATATCCAGCATTTTTCTTTTCACTCAAGCGGACGAGCAACCATGGGAATCTACAAAAACAAAGTATGGTGACTCACGAAGAGGTGGGAGAAGGCTCCCACAATAGGGACGAAGAGTCTGATGAAAGAAGAGCAATAGGAACCCCTCCAGACTTAGCTGAGACGGTGAGGAGTCTCATGGCCGAATTGCAAAGCTGCAAGGCCGATAACGAAAGAATGATGAAAGAACAAGAAAAGCAAACCGAGATTAATGCAGTTTTACTGCAGATCTTATCCGACCTACAGCGACGAATGCAGCATGAACCTGAGACACAGAATCGTGATCATGTCAGTGGCCACACTGAGAGAAGAACATCCAGAAAGGTCCACCCCAGAGATAAAGGACCGGTACCAGATGATTCCACTAAGAAGGAAGCTGGTGATTCAGAAGGATCTTCCAGCAGTAGGACCAGTTCCTATTCTCGCAGAAAATAGAAGAAGCAAAAGACATCCAATAGTCACAAATTTGAGGAATTCAGGAAGGCCAAACCTCCCTCCTTCGATGGCGAGATAAAGAAGGGAGAGGAAGCTGAGGCTAGGCTACTTGGACTGAAGAAATATTTCAGAGTCCATGATTTCTCAGAGAACTTGAAGGCCCCAGTGGCCACTTTCAACCTGAACAGAAAGGCTTCCATTTGGTGGGAAGAACTTAAGAATATGAAAGGGGTCCACGAGGAAGACCTGTCTTGGAAACGGTTCGAGAAGTACTTTCAGAAGAAGTATTTGTCGGAAAGGTATTTCGACGAGAAGGCTAAAGATTTTTATGAACTCAAACTGGGACAACTTACTATGGAGGAGTATGTCAACAAATTCCTTGACTTAATGAGATATGTACCCTACATCAAGGTAGAGAAGGGGAAGGCACAACGCTTCATCAGTGGGCTACCCAAGGAATACCGAAACTGAATTGAATTTGACGAGCCAAAGACCCTAGAAGACACTATAAGAAAGGCAACATATTGTCATGAACAATATGGACATCGGGCAGAGTCTCGTGGAGACCGGAAACATAAGAGTGGCTCGAAATTTCAGAAGAAAGGGAGAAAATCCTCGGGATTGAAAAACTACAATAAGAACCATAGAATGAACTTTCCAACCCGGAGTGTACTCCAGCAGAACTTTCCCTCGATGGACGGAAATAAAACTTCTGGACCTATACCAGTAAATACTGATAACCCAAAGAGAAAACCTTTGGAATGCTGGGATTGCGGAGGAGAGCATCTCTGGAGAGACTGTCCACTCCAACAACAGAACAGTCAAAAAATTTATAACATGCAGGAAGCTACCACGGTCAATGAGGTGGCAAGGAGTGTGCCGTAGATCTATGCAGCCTTGGATAATAACCAAGCTGACCACCAAGCTTCAGTGGTGGAAATAGAAGGTATGATCTTCAACCATCTGGTATCTGTTTTGATTGACCCTGGTTCAAATTTGAGTTATATATCCCCTAAAGTTGTTGATAAGTTTAAGCTACAGCCACGAAAACAAACTAAGCCATGGTTAGTATAGTTAGCCACTAGCACCAAAAGAAAGGTGGTAGAGGCCATACCATCCTGCCAATTAGTGTTGGGTGAATTCCCCACCCAAGCAACCCTTAATGTATTACCCCTGGGATCATATGATCTGTTGATTGGTATGGACTGGTTGGCTGTCCATAAAGCCAAATTGGACTATTACCATAAAACTTTAGAATGTGTGAGCATAGAAGGAAAAAGGATAACCCTCCAAGGGATCCGAAAACCGGTCTCGGTGAGACAAATCTCAGCCCTACAAATGAGAAAGTATTGTCGAAAGGGATGTCCCCTATATGCAATACAGGTGTTGAAAACAACCAAAGGTGCAAACCCAAGCCCTGATGATCACCCTATCCTAAGAGAATACTGAGATGTGTTTCCAGAGGAGATACCGGGTATACCTCCGAGAAGAGACATTGACTTCTCAATAGAACTTGCACCAGGAGCGGTGTCGGTGTCTAGAACACCCTACCGGATGAGCACACCTGAGTTAGTA